>BKCP01000447.1:82396-157146 GCA_008636005.1 Striga asiatica | reverse complement strand
ATCAAAAAAAACAAAAACAAAAAAAAAAAAGATTGGCCCAATTGATTCAAATATGTCTACACTCCACAGTAAATCATGGCAGAAAAGGAGTAAAAAGAAAATCACGAAGAAATAAAAAGGGTAAAAGAAACAAAGGCGAAAAACTAGAGTAACAGACACGGAAATTGGCCCCAAAATTGAAACTTACTAGTGAGAGGAAGTCCAGAAATTGGCAGCCATGGAACTACAGATGAATGCGAGCTCTTGGTAACGTTCCCAACTGAATCTTTGCTGAACAACAAAGACTTATGTTTCTTATTATCATTATCCCGTCTCTCCCTTTTATACATAATTTCAGAATGCGCTAATCCTACTTGTCAAATTCCGTACTTCGGAATCTTATTTTGGCAAAAAAATCATACTTTGGAGTTAGGCTAATTTCAGAATGCGCTGAACCTACGTGTCAAACTCTCGTACTTCGGAATCCTATTTTAGAAAATCATGCTTTAGAGTTAGGCTTGGATGTAAATTAATATTTATATTAATTGTATTTTAATATCGTTTCCTATTATAACCGTTGAATTGAAAATATATTTTAAAAGTTGATTAACTTTTGTATTTCTTATCGGTTTTACATATATAATATATCAAATTAATCATCTTTTGATAAGCTTCGATTTGACATCCATATTGTATATATAAAATAAATAAATTATATTTATCTTTATAATAATAGAAAAAATATTTATTAACATTAATTAGAAAATAAAATTATTATCAATTAATATATTTATATTTAATGTAGTTATATGTTATAAGGTAGAAAATTTATTATAATATAACAGATATAAATCGCACAATTAACATGTGTCATACTAAAATATATAATAATATATACTCCCTCCGATTTTTATTATTTGTCACTTTGGCTTAATTGATCATTGATAAAATAAATGTCGTTTTAGATATTTTGTTCATATTTTTCCATTTTCAACCCTTCATCTAATACACAGTGTCTCTTCATATCCCATCTTCATCGTTTCCCATAACATCCATTAAATAGGGTTAATATTATCAAGAAAAAAAAATCTTAATTAGTGTGTTGCATTTGAATTGATATTATGAAGTCCGTTTATATTTTCCTATTTATTTATATATATATATATATATAATACAAAACAGTAATATATATATATATATATATCCTTATAAATAAAGTTTAAATTGATTTATCAAACTAAATTAAACTATATCAAATAAAACTATAAATTATATTATAAAGTAATAGAAATTGGTATGTATTCTTTTAAAAATGATATTTATTTCAAATCTAATTGGTTGTTGTCAATGTAATAAAAATAAATAATTATTTATAGAAATTCAAAAATTACTTATAAAGTTAAAAAACTGTGAAGTACGACTGATACGACACTTTATGTATTATTCATCTAAGTAAGTAAAAAAAATTAATCTATTTTGTTTAATATTAAATAAACATATTCTACACTTATGAATATACATATCACCATATTATTTATATTTATTTAAGATATATATTTTTGTACTTATGTAATAGTAAATAATATCGACATTTTTATATTAAATAAGTAAAAAAGTCCAACACAGGTTGACATTTTCATTTAATGTACGAGTGTTTAATTATTATGATTAAAAAAATATAATTTGACAATTTAATTAAAACCCAAAGTAATGTTTTATATAAAATAAATTATATTAGTTTTTAAAAAGAAAATAAAAAATTTAATATTTTTTACAAAAGCTTTCTAATTCAACACCCGTGTAATACACGGGTATTGTACTAGTTATTATTATTAGGGAAAAGAAAGCTTTTTGTCATCCTAACTTGTTTGTCCCATTTTTGTTGTGTTTTTCGTGTTTATTTTATCTTTATTTTTCCCCCGTTTTAGGTCGTTTCTTTAGTTTTTAGTCCGTTTCGTATTTTATTATGTGTTTTTTTTTATTTTGAGTCTTTCGTTGTTTTTTCGTTTGTTTTTCCGGTTTTCTTTGTGTTTTGTCGTTTTGGTGTGTAGGTCGGGAGCTTCAGGCGAATTTTCTCTTCAACAAAAGTTTGTTTCGAGCACATAGTTTAATAGAGGGGTTCGTTGGCGACGCATAACAAAAAATGGAACTCAATTCCGAGTTCGGACGAACCCAAACGAGCCCGAAACGTAAAATTGCGCAGTGCAGTCCAAAGTCGCGACTCGCGAGATCAAAGTCCCGAATCGTGAGACGAAAGTCGCGACTCGCGAGAAAAACAGAGCCTTAAGGTGCAGTACGCGAGCACGAGTCGCGATTCGCGACAGGCAGTCGCGACTCGTGAGTTATGTCGCAACCAAACCCCAGAAATTGAAGATTTTGACGACGTGCGACTCGCGACTTATCAGTGCGAATTTCGAGGAGCGGGTTTTTAACATCAGATTTCGGTCCTAGATAATTCACTTACAGACTTTATTTTTATGTTTTTTCTCTCTAGAAACTCATTCCTTTTCATGCTTTTTCTCTTTTGATTGGATTTAGAGATTGAAAAATTCCTTTTTCTAGCTTTGGATTTGGATTGTTCATTGGATTTGACATTGAGATTCTTATTATTAATCGTAAGTTCTTTTTTCTCAAATGTTTTGTTGATGATAATGGCTTGGGTTTATATGAATTTTGATGTTGAATTCCATATGAGTAGCTAAATCCATTCGCTAGGGATAGGAGATGATTGATTAGGTTCGTTAATGATTGAATGCTTTTGATTGTTCATGTCTATGCGAGTTGTGTGAATTATAGGGTTAGTTGATTGATCACCATTCTAACCTAGATAATCAACGTGTAGAACCGAGAGGGGAGACGTTGGTCGAATTAGGCTCGTTTAGAATAGATTTGTTAGGAAACGTATTGTCTATGTGTTATTGGAATTGATAGTTGATCGTTTACATTCACTCTCTTGTTACGAAGAGTTATTGAGAGTAAACCTCTGAACGAGAAACGATTCAAGTCCTCTAACCGAACAATTGATTGTCGGTAATTGTGATAGAACCGAAAGCAATTATCCATGATTCCCTAGCTCTTAAGTCATTGAGTGAATTCGTTTGCCATTTAAATTGCATTTATTTAGTTTAAAGTCATTAGTCGATAATTGAAACCCAAAACTATTGAATTAGAGTGTTTAAGACTTATTTTCTTTTCGTGTGTGATCAAGACCAACGCTAAATTCCGAACCATCCTCCTCGAGAGATCGACCGGGGGAACGAATCTTTTAATTCGGTATTCGGTAAAAATAAAAATAATTTGCTACAACATAACTCTTAACAAATTTTTCGTGCAACCCCATATAATTATTTTTTTTTTTACAATCTACCACCTGAACTATACGAGTTTGTCAAATTCACCTATGAACAGGATATAAAAGTGATATTAACTAAAATTAGGTTGATTTTTAAGGCATTTCAATAATTCCATATACTTTTTTTTAAAACAAAATTTTTCTTTTCAACGCTTCAATCCTAATGTCTTCAGCAAATTCAAAATCTTGCATGTCATTCATCTTTTTAATAGTTTATAAAGTTCTAGTTATGCGAAGTAATGTCGCAAGATTGAAAGCAAATTTTCTGCCCTTCTTTCTTTTTTGAATTTGTTCTCTAGGGATATCTGTGCAACAATAGTAAATGTCGTAGGAAACTGCTGGCGTCTGAAAGTAGAACGCTTCCACTATATTTTTATTAAATAATAATTATGCAGAACACCTATCCAGTAACAATCGCAAAGTACGAATTTACCAAAATTAAAATTTTAAATTAATTAATATGAGATTAATTATGCTTTGATGCTTCGCCTAATAATTGCATATTTTAATAAAAAAATAAAAATAATTATTTTTTAGGATCATAGTTCCGACGTATCTCTTACGCAATTCACTCGCATAATTTAAATTTACCATTTGAAAATTATTATTACTCTGCGATTTATTGTGACGCAAAAGAAGTCAAATAATGACTCACATTTTCTGAGGCAATCACGTTTGCGGATAGTCGTATCTGCATGACGATGAAGTAATGATTATGAGAAAACTTGAAACATTACGTATCAGTATAAATTGTGTTATGCACTTTATATTCGCATAAATGTTGCAGGTATATTCGCATACAAAAATAATTATTTACTAAATTTCTGCATACTTGTTGCCTATCTATTGCATACTTTACCGCATAATTTAGGCGCACTAGCTCAATTATCTTCGCCTTTGGTTGCATAATGAAACACTTCCACTTTTTTTTTGTATTAAATAATGACTATGCGACAAATATGCGTCATAACAGCTATCTGAGTATCGTAGCGTAGGAATTTACAAAAAAAGATTTAAATAAATTAATCTTCGATTAACTATGAATATAAAGTTTCACCTTATAATCTAATATTTTAATTAAAAAAATAAAATAAATGGTTTTGCGGATCACAGTTTCGACACATTTTTAATAAAGAGGTAAATATAATGATTATGCGATGGTATCACTTTGGCATACGGTCATAGCGTATATTCTTCACAGTTTAATCACATAATTTGAATTTACTAATTTGGATTTACTATTTTAAAAACATTCGTATAAAGAATTGCATTTTTCGAGGTTAACCAGTCATCATTTTTGTCATAACAGTAATAAATGTATCGCATTTCCATCGCAAAACAGTCGCATAAGGACTTGCGATTTCATGGCAAACTCGTCATTCGTTGTTTCTGCATGAATACACTAATACTACAAATGATTATAATGAAACTTGAAACGTCACATATCAGTATAAATACAACATTAATGAAAGTTAAAAAAATTTCATCCACATCCCTATCACTATGTATAATAAAAGAAAAGGTGAATATATTTTGTATTTTTCATGGTTAAGATCGTCTACCTCTGCATCCCTATTGCATGTTCATGCATTAATTTCATAGTTTTTGTCTTTGATCAACGTATGCTCGATCAGTTCATACAAATGGTCGTCCCTGTAGTTTTTCATCAGGTTTGTTGATCTCAGTCTGACCCACAATCCTCCACCTCATTGCTTTGGAGATTTCCATTCTTATAAACTTTGGAGATTCAGGATGTTGAATACTTCCTTTACGTGGTTATGGTACAACATTCCCGAGAGGGCGACTTTTTTCTAGGACTTACTCAAAAATTGAGGCGAAATTGGAAAAATGTAAAAACAGGTGCAAGAAGCTATCTACACCTAAAATGTGACAGACCCTTGATTGACCAAAAATGTTCACACAATTCTATGCATATTCGTCGCCTATATGTCACATAGTTTATCTTCTAATTTCTACGCACTTCATCAATTAACTTCACATATTTGTCACATAGTTTATCGCATAATGAGATCGCACTAAATTATCTTCACATGTTTGTCGCATAACTATTTCACACTTGCTCCATGAATTTCGTATGTCTGTCGCATAGTTTATCGCACAATGAAATCACACTTGCTCGATTACCTTTATTTGTCTGTGGCCTAGTTAATCGCAAAATGAGATCGCACTTGCTAGATTATCTTCGCATGCTTGTCGCATAGTTTATCGCATAACTATTTTACACGTGTTGAACTAACTCTGCTTGGTTGTCGATAATGAGTTCACACTTTTTCGATTATACTCGCTTGCTTGTTGCATAAGTAATTTACACTTGCTCAATTAATTTCATTCGTCTGTCGCATGCTTTATCGCTTAATTATTTCACACTTTATCAATTAATTTCATCTTTTTGTCGCATATCTTATTGCATAATGATATCGCACTAGTTTATCACATAAGTATTTCGTATTTTATCAATTAACTTTCAATTTTTTGTAACATAATTTTTTGTATAATTATTTCTCACTTTATTAATTAATATCTTCGTCTTTACATTATCTGTTTCGTACTTACTAAGGTAAAAAAGTCAACTTATTATTATTAATAAACGATGAAGTGGGGTAACAAAAATTAACTTTAATTAATGGTGTAAAAAGTTCAGCCTACTGGCTAAAATTAGGTATTTCCACTATCATTATTGTCTGCCAGTGATAAAGGATCCGTTGTGCAAGACATTCAGGTAAATTTCCGGCCGATTTACTTATGGGTTCGGGCTGCAGGCGCTGCGGCAACAAGTGCTGCAGCCCCAATTGGGACAGTGAAGCTTTAGTTTCAGAATGAAAAAAAGAAAAAGAATTAAGCAAGAGAGGGCAGCTTCAGAAACCTTATTTGGGTGCTCATGATTGTTTCCAGAGAATTTTGTCCTTTAGGAGAGGTACGTTATTTGATATTTCCCAATTCCCGTCACTTATCTTCGTATTTCAATTTGTTTTTAATGTACTTATTGAGCTTAGAATACCTGAAATTGCGTTCGTTATTCTTACGTAGCATAGACTTGTGTTATGGTGTTTTTTTTATTTATTGTGTGTTCTTGGAAGGGCAAATTCTTGGTGGGGATGATTTCGGATTGTCCGAGCTTTAGGAAGAAGATAAATTTGCAGAAATTTAAAAACAAAAAGAAAGAACAAGTGAAATGTATGGGGTTTTCTTTCTCCTTTTCTCTCTCAATTCTTTCTTAGGCCGTGAAGGCTTCAAAACTAGGTGGCTCACCAGTAAGAGTCCCAATGTATGTATCGGTATCACCGGTAAAAGAAATGAGAAAAAGGTCCTTTCTTGGTAGTCGCTTTGGAGCGAGCTTGGCCTAGCCATCTTTTTTATGTAGTNAGGAAAAAATGAAATGGCTAATGAACTAACAATGAACGGGGAAAAATCTGAAAATATCAATTAAATAAACCAGCAAAGGAAATGGATTTCTAATTTTCATGTATAAGGTGCAAGACAATGATCTTTTTCTTAGATAACGATCTTTTATTTACAATGTCACTTGTTTTTTTGCTTTGCTTAATGCTGAAGACATCTAGTGATGGAATTGGTCTTTATCGAGATTTTTGGGGTTTCAATTTTGGAAATCACTCTTTAATGTGGAATGTACCTTGGTATCTATGACACCGTGGAACCCTTGATTTTGGTCTGACCACTTCAGGTAGACATATCTCAGCATAATTAAGTATAAGGCTTTTGTTGCATGATTTTTTCCCCAGTTAGATGTATTTGTATTTAAGTGAATTTTCTTTGTCTTGTCTTATGGAGTCTGGCACTCTACTGCTCCTGGAACTTTTATGACATTAATCTTTTGTTGAATTTCAAGTATGGTGAGATTTTTGCTAGGACGAGACACTACAATCATGTATCCTGCATATAGAATAGTATTAACAAAGAAAAACGGAATGTACCTGAATATTTTGTTTTCTTATTATGTGTGTATACATTGAACTTTTTCTTGCATTTTTTTGGGCTCGTGGTGGTCATTATACGTCCAGGAACAATACATCAAATATTCTTTTTCTATCAGTGTTGATATTAATCAGTATGGGGTTGATTATTGTTAAGTAGTATAGATATATGAAGCTTGATATGTGCTTGAGAGAATACAGGTATTTGTGGCAGTCACGGAAGTTAAGTTTCTTCTACGGGTAATAAATTTGGGTCGACAAAGTACAAACCAAGTGTAGTTTGATTCTTGAACTACCCGTGAATGGGCGTCAGCTTAGATCTTGCATGCATTGGATAGATTTGCTTATTCAGGTGCAAGCATAGATGAATATGATTGGTGGTAAATGAAGAAATAAGCATTATGTTATATGTACAGTGATCCAAATGAGTATTGTTATGTTGTGAAAAATAGGATTTGAACTCTAGATTGTTGTAACTCTCTCTCTCTCTATCTCTCTCTCTCTTTCTCTCTCTCCCTCCCCTTTTTCTTTAAGGGGATCGAAGTAAGAAACTTTAGTAGTAATATTCAGTAATGTGGTTCATACTGAGATGGAGTTATCATCAAGTTAACTTCAGAGAGTTGCCATTCTGAGAATAGCATTTTTGCATTTTTGTATTCTAATTTTAGCAGTTTGAAATTCACCACTTGGGGTAAGAGGGTGGAGTTTACCTAGAAATGCTCTAGATATGGAAATGGCACCTGCGTGCTGCATATACTGATATACATGTGGTAACCTTCTTATGTAACTATATTTCTCGTTCTTAGAACTAGGTTTATTAAACAAACTCTGCACCAAAAGCTTGAGACAAGGTAAAAGCTTGAGACATTTTTTCCGCTCTGTCTTGACATTGATTTACTTGCCTTTTGCAGGTACTTGGCTCAACTGGATGTGTACCAAAAATGCTTGAGACAAGGTAAAAGTAAGATTAAGATTTTTATTTTCATTTATTTTTTATATAGTTTACACAAATGAATTGTTCATTCAAGATTTTTGTGCGACAAAAGTGCAGCATTTTTTAAACTGATGGCACTATTATAATTGGAATTCCATTCTCTGTGATCAGCAGATTCTAGTACAAGCTCTTTCTTTTTCGTTTTATTATAATTTACTGATAATATTCCTAGGCCAGGAGCCAAAAGTTCTTGTGACGTTTTGTGGTGATCAAATATCCTCCGTGTTTCTTGTTTTTCCTTCGCACGGCTATTGTCATGCAATTAGCATTTTGGATGCAGTAGTCCACAACCCTATTATGGGTTCTTTTCTTGCTACCCCAAATCATCTGAAAGCGCCTAAAAAATGATCTTTTTTTGTGTCCTAGGACAAGCAGTGATGCCTTAAGTCTTTTTGCTGTCTCAACAATAACTGCTCCCTTTTCCTTTCCTTCTCGGACGACCATCTCGACTTGCACCTGCCTCACCGTATTAAATAATTGGTTAACAGCATAAAATATCGCTTTGAAATTTATTCTTGATTTTGCAAATTGCATCCTGTTCAGAACACATACAAAAACAGCTTATTGGCAATACATAAGAAACTTCAATTCAAAGCTGTGTTGCACTCACCTCAGGCCTTTTCAGTTGGCACGCATTTTTTATGGGGCGTAAAATATTGTATGCTCGTTTACTGATTTCGTCGCCAGTCTTTTCATCTAAAACACGATGTGACATTTTGTGTTCAGACAATTGTTTAGCTAAATAGAAAGTAGTAAAAATTGTAGTATTTCAAATCGAATACCTTTTTTGGCAACATGCAAAAGAATGATAGTGTCCTGGCTTTGAACAGTGTGAGAGAGTGCCCACTCAAGAGCCCCTGTGGCTTCTGGACTCGAATCAACCACAACCATCACTCGATTCCCATTTTCGGACTCGGGCAAGTAACTATTGAAGCCGAATTCATTTTTTTCGTGTGGAAGCTTTGACTTTTCTTTTGCTTTGGTGAAGCTTGGTGTTTTCGAGTACTTCTGACTCTGAGAAGGTGAACGGACTCGAACACGAGAACGCACGCGCACACGAACTCGTGTTGCGGCTTCACTTGAGCACCAGCCTGCCATTTCTAGTATTGGCTTATAAGATGTTTTTTTATACAAGAGCCCCTCTCAACTTATATGCTTGTTGTGTCTATTGGAATTGTTATTAATTCTTATATATAGTGGTGTGGATAACTTGGGACTAAAGGGATTTTCTGTTTATTTAATGGGTGTTTGCAGTCTGAAAACGCCGTCTTTAAGCTTCTGTTGAGAGATGCGTGTTTTTCAACGTGCCTACCATGAACCAGAATGGCATGTATTAAGGCGGTGGGTGAATTATTGTGCTATCTTAATGAAAAAGACCTCACCAGAAGAAGGATATGATATTTTTTTCTTATGCTTTTAGTCAATGGCCCGAGTGGAAGAGAAATTTATTTTTAAGATCTTCCACTGAATCCTCTGTTTTATTCTATTTCTAGGGAATGTTCATGGCACGTTGCATCTTGCATGGATCGTGGCAAGAACTTATTTATCGGCATGTTTTTGAGAGAATTTTAACGCCTATGATGATGAAATTACATGAAAATAAAATGTTCATTCATTTACTCATCATCTCCTCATTAGTATAATATAGGGAGGCGACATTTACTTTGAAGTATGGGATTGGACAATTTAATCCAACTCACTTTACACGTCAGCAATTGTCCAGCAATTGTCCTATGTTTACTTTAACAGATACAATTTTCTGATAACAAACTAAATTAGATGATGGAGCTCAATTTGACAGAATTATCCTTGGTACAATTACTCATATTTTCAGACTGGATGCTCGATTCACAATTGCATTGTTCTCAAAAATAGAATACGAGCCCTAATTTTTGCCCTCATCTCAGAACTCACAGCAGCGTAATTTGGAGTGGTCGGCGACGTCGACGGCAGGCGTGGTTGACGTGGGAGAGGACGGCATTCCGATGGCAACAGTAATTTGAAGAGGAAGAGAAAACTAAAATATGCCGAATTTGAACAAAATGTAACCTTTAATGAGCACCAAAATAATGAAACCATAACAGGCTGGAATGTCAAGGTGTTTTCCTACACCAGTACCTGGAAGAGCTCACAGTTATGCCCGACGGAGATGGCGTTTTGTTCCGGAGGAACCCAAATTGCGATAACTTAAAAAAAAACGAATTGAAATTGAAATGGAGAAGAAATAGATGGAGAAATCGACAGAGAAAACGAATTAATAAACGAATCTAACACGAAATCGACATAATTTGAAATGAAGGAAAAAATGGCAAATGTGGAGCTCAAAACAATGGCGCCCCCGTCTCTGCAGAAATTAGGGCAATGACATGTGAAGATTTTATTGCTATGCCAGTTGTAAATTAATGCAAATTAAGGGACATTTTGGACATTTAACTGCGAAATTTGAGGGCAATATAGGTATCCTAAGCGCGAGATTATTATATCCGGGGAGGAGAGCGGGATGAATTTATCGGCAAATGATGGATGAACCAGTGGAGCCGCCTTCCACATATGCGCCACGTCAGGCAAATCCAATCCCATTCCCATAAAGTAAACGTAAGATATTTCAAGACTATTTTGCTTATCCTGTCCTGTCCCGTAAAGTAAACGACGCCGGAAAGGAATGACCATGCCATTTCACAGGATTAACCATTTCGTAATTTATACACAAGTTTACTCATTCCCAAATTAAGATTTAATTCTTTAAAAAATAAAACTAACAACTAACAATAAGAAATAAATATTTAAAGTATATACGAATCATGATTAAAGTGTATATAAAAATATTTTTTTCATAAATTTAAATTAAAATATAATTTTACAAATATTTTTACTTTTTTTTATTATTCATATCTTATTTAGATATATAAAACCTTAACCAAAAATGGTCTTTTATAGGGGTAAGTCTAGAGTTAACCCTTGATTGTCGCCTTCTAGCGCCATTTTGTTGATTGTCGACGGCCAACAGTTACAGATTTGTATTAAAGAGGAGGTTAAATCGAGAGTTACCGAATAATGGGTGATGTTTGTCATGGTAATGAAATGATAATAAGGACATGAAAGGACCAACACTAGATATAGGAAAAACGGAAAGAAATGTGCGAAAAAACAAAAAGGACACATATTTTGCCGACTTACTAGGAGATCGACAAGGAAAGTGAGTTCTCTTAAAATGTAATTATTATATGAGAGGTATACATGCCATGTTTGGTTTGCCGAATTTGGCTTTTGTGAGTATTTTGTGTTTAATCGTGTGTTTTGCTATGCATCGCTTGTGTTTTTTTAGGAGCGCAGGTGGTCGTATTTATACACAAAAATGTAAAAGTACAATAAATGTATCGTGTCAGCTAGGGACGTATGGTGGTGCCGCGTGTATCTATGCAAAATTCGACTTTTTGGATGGGACAGCTTGGAAGGTCGCTATATCAACTTTCTCGTTTCGTGATTACACGAGAGAAATCGTCAATCTTCGGAGAGAAGATTCAGGATGAGATCGACATAAGGAGTTATCTGCCTGGGGAGATTGGCAGATTTTGCCAATGCTGCTTCTTGGGCCACTTGTGCTTGGTTTTATAGGTCCAATGCTCATTTGGTCTGGTCTTGATGGAATGGTCCAGTCCATGAAAATTAAGGTAAGACAACCATTAAAGAGGCCGCGGTGCATTTTATATCGCCACCTGTTTGTGGTATCATGGCAAGGTAAATTTTCTTAAAGTTGATTGTTTTTTAATTTGACCCATGGTATTGATGTCCACAATTTTTATTTTTTATTTTTTATTTTATTTTTTTTGACAACAACAAATTACATTTAATCTGATTTCGCAGTAAGTGGGTTCAAATTTTTATTTTTGAATTAAAAAACAATACAAGTTCTCATTAAATATATTATACTGTAATTGACATATATATGCTCAAATAAACATTCATAACTAATTATCCATATTGAACAATATTCCCACAAACTAGTCGACAATAAACTCTAATTAACATGAACCAACTTTTATTGTAGTCTTTAATTTATGAAAGAAAGCTCTTAATATATGCACTGAATTGCGACTCTAACCGAAGTAAGACCATATCAATTAGCAAGCCTTGCCAAAACACCAACCAGAGGAGCATTATTCGCAGTTGCAGGCTCTGCTTGCTGATAATTATCCCTCTCATCCCTATACTCATCCCCTTGATTGGGCCCACCAACTATTGACCCGACTACCACATTCGGGTTTTCTGATTTTTTGTTGAACCACTCGTTAAATCCATCTTGGCAGCCTACTGGATTTGGGTCTTGCTTGATGGACACTATGGATGCTTCTCTGTGATGGACCTGTTTCGGGTAGTTGGGCCCAAACCCGACCATGTAGCTCATTTGCTTCGGATTGGAGCCCAATATGTAGTCCACCTGAGAATTGAAATAACATTATTATCGAATTGAATTAACCTCATACTTTCGTCTGAGTAAATTGCAATTTTAATCATGTATATTTCACTATCCCTTAACTTTTTTGTCCTCTTTGAATTATTTTTTTTTTGTTCCTTATGTTTGAAAAAAGTTACAAAAATGTCCTTTGCGCAACAAAAAATGCCTCTTATGTCTTGTAAAAAAGGTTGCGATTTCGTCCCTTATGTATGCCCGGGACCTTTTTATAACCTTTTTTTGCAAACATAACAAATGGAAATAAAAATAAAAAAAATAATTCCAAGGGACGAAAAAGTTATAGAAGACTAAAATTGCAATTTTCTCTTTTGGTCCTAGTATCGATTCGTGCTTGAGATCTTCAAAACGAATTTGGTACCTGAGATTTAGCAAAAGCTATTAACTCCTGAGGCTGCACAATTCCATTGTTGCACTGGATTGTGGACTTTGTGATGTTAAGAAAATCGGAATAAGCCGTTATAATAAACGACGCACTCGTCACATATTGTAGATTGGCCCATTCCAAGAACCGAAGAAGACCACCATTTGTTTTTGGCACGTTGTTGTTCCCTTTTTGCATACAGTTGCAAATAAATTGCTCTGCATTGTTCTCAGTTGCTCCAACTTCCCATTCCCGGATATTTTACCTTCTAAAATATCCTGAAATTTGAATTCCATGCTGCCATTCATACATATTTTTTCACACATAATGTATTATCATTAATTTGTTAGAGTGATGTTGTGAATATTGTATTTTTGGTATAGATAGATTTTGCATATTTGTCAAATCTAATATAATTTTTGTCGATTTAATGACTTGGCTCGGATTATATGTTAAAATCAACTGATATACATTATTGAATTTTCTCTCATCTGCTAAGTGGTAACTTAGTACTGCAATAGCTAATAAAATTTATTTGCCAATATGAGGATTTTTGAAATATATAATAATATGCATAAGTAAAAAAAATAAAAATGAAAATGACTACAATCATGGACTGATCTATATATGNTATTCATTTGAAAAAAAAAATATTGTATTTCTAGCCCATCCCAATAAATCAACTTATTAACCCACCAAAATTATTTACTTATCTATTAAGTCCAAAGACTACTAACACCACTTTAATAAAATATTATATATTGTTGATCCACCATTCTACCATGCACTTACCCACAAAAAAACCACTATACACAAAACTCCAATCAAATAAATTAAGCACGACCATGTCCCTCCTCTGAACACCATAACACTGAATTTAGAAGGAAAAAAAACTATTCAACAGGAAGAGCTACTTTCATGAAGACGTTTGAATTTCTTCTTTTACTGTTATATTATTAAACCCCCTATTACATATTTATTTTATTTGTCTAATTGTCTTTGTCTATCTTCTCATTTTAGTTGAGTTATTTAGGGTTTTAATAGTTATTGCTAGTGTGTGTATTTAATCTCTTATCCTCTAGTGTGCTTGTTGTATATCATAGTTGGATATAAATTTATGATGTGTAGCATTTCATTTTGCTAATAACTATGTCATAAGAAAAATTTATTTATTTGTATTGTGGAATTTTTAGAAATTCAAATGGAACACCAACCTTCGGCCAAGAAAGGAAAAACTCCATTGATATCATTATTCTTTAGAAAACGGGACCGACGTCAAACTAGTTAAAGCACATCAAATACGCTGCAAAATAAGTATAATGATTTTTTTTTTCTTTTTTTTTTGTAGAAACTCGTCGAACACAATTTCAGTGAATATTTGAAAAAAAAATATTATGTGATTTTTGTGAAAATAAATTTTTTAAATTCTAAACCAGTCTACTCTTAATTTCTGGATCCGTCCCTGACTACAATCATACAAATAATAAAAATATCACAAAGCAATATTAAAATAAAAAATTAAACAAAGAGTAAAGAAATGTTAAGTAAAGAATGCATAGTAGTTTTTGCATAAAATATGATTGGAGAAATTATAACTTATGGTATAATTTAAACTTGATTATGACATTTTAACTAAATATGGTGCAAAATGATGATGTGGCAGTATTATGGAATTTATTAATTTATCTTATTAGAAGTAAAAAATTAACACAATATTTTTATAAAAACATATTATTGATCTCATTTCACATTGTTTCTTACAAGTAACACAATTAAAACATAATAGTTACTATTATTTTATAGTAAATATATTTTTATATAAAATGAGCGTTTCGATTTAAATTACAATTCGTTATTTAACATTTAAAATCAGCTTCCCCTTTAATGAAATTTCTAGATCTGTCACTGCACATGGCCACCTCTACCAAGCTTTTAATTTTTTTTTTTAATCAATTTAAGTGGTCCTGCCCAACTGAGTATTTTCTTTGAGTTTTATTTTTTTTAATCAATTAATTGAAAAAAAATTTAATTTAGAAAACCATGTACTCAAATTTAATTTTCAGCATCATGTAAGTTCTATGTTTCACAATTGTTTTAAGTAAAATTTTATATCGGTATGTAAATAACACTCTATAATTATAAATAGCAATATAATTATATTATTTTTGATATGTATTTATGATAAATATATTAAACATATAGATTGAACAAAAATAAAAGGTGGAGTTATATTTTTAAAATATTAATAGAAATATAAGAGTATAATCTTAATTAAAAAAGTAAGTGGAAAAATGTGGAACCTATAAAAAAGAAGTTTCTGGAGTTTATTGTTATTGGAGGTTTATGAGTGTAGGGATAAGAATGGAGTTTTAGATAATGTGGCATGTTGAAAAGTGTAACAAGAGATTTATGTGGATGAATTGTTAAAGATGCTCTAAATAGGCATATGTATATGTGGTAATGGCCCTTTATAGCATTTTAGTGAAAGCGAAAATGAAATATAGCCATATTTCTAAGAAAAATGAAATCTAGCCATTTTGGTAGGCAAAAGTACATCATTGCCCTTGGACACCTTTTTCATTTTTTCCCTTTCCATTTTTTCCCCTTTTCAGTTTAATTTTTCCACTTTTCATCTGCAGACGCCTTCCCCCTAATTCTTCATCCCTGTCTTCAACAAAAATTGAGAGAGAAGAGGGTTTGCGAATCGTCGTCTTCTTCCCTTCATCTTCCGACAAGCACCCGATCGTTCTTCATGAATCGAGAGAGAAAGAGGCGGCTCATGTTCTGTTCCTTGTCATGAATCGCAAGCATCCGTTCGCTCATCTTCTGAGAAGCATGTGTCAACTCCTTTTCTCTCTGGCGAATCGACCCGGCCGGCAACCCGCTGCTCCACTTCGCTGAATCGACTTCCGCCGCCAGCTCCCTCGCTTCTCTCCTCGAACCGTCCTCCTTCGCTAAATTAGGGTTTCGAAATCAGAAATCCTTGGGAGGTACTAGAATCGACCTCTCTCTCCTTTTTTCCCCTTTGGTTCACACAACAAAACCTGAAAAAATGAAGCTTTTTCAAGAGAGTGGCTCTTGTTCATGGGTTGTTCATGGTTTTAATAAAAAATAAAAAATAAAACCATTTTCCCCCCTAATCCTTAATCAATTTCGAGAGTGTAGTGGTGCTTGTTCATGGGTTCACTTTTTTCAACCTAACAGTATCCAAAAATGGAAGATTTTTCATGAGATAAAACTCAAACAAAATACCATGAAAGTCATGTGCACTGGTGCTTGTCCATGGATTGATCCTGTTTTATGAATAAAGGTTTGTATAAAATTTTCAATCTTTTTTCATATATTAACTTTCTCCATGTGTTGAATGTTATGATAAACAAGAAAAAGCCCAAATTTTTTATTCTTTTATTAAGCTCCCTTCATATCTAATTCAACCAAGGTACTTAATTTGTTCATGTGATTTTACCTCTGTCATTTATGTTAGAATTTGTTGTTAGTGAGTTATTCTGTCTGTTTGTTTGTTTGCCTTTTTTTCAATTAGATTGCCAAGATCCCCTTTTGCTCTATTCTCAAATGATTTTTATGCTATTCACTTTACAAACACATGCCTACAGGATGAAGGGCTCAACAATCACCCTCTTATTTGAGCATTTGTGTGCATACTCTTGTCTCTGTTTTATGTCAATTGTTGTATGTTTCCTTTTTTATTTGTCTTTTGTTTAAAAAAAGGGGAATGGCTATTTATTAGATTTCTATAGGTAATAATAGCAAGCATCCTGTGCACAATGCAGAACACACCCAATCACATTTAGCAATCATGCATATACTCGATGTCTACTTGGTGGATGGAAATCTCATTTGTAAATCCTTCCTATTTCATCATACATTTATCTCGCTGGTCCTTCTGATGTTTTTTCAAGTGAACATAAATTAATTCTTGTTGAAGTCCTATCCAGAAATTATTTTACCATTGCTTTAGGCTTAAGTTGTATTTGTTTTACTCGAAGGCTTTTCTGTGAAGACCTCTTGTATCATGTCATTGAGGTTCATTACATTCACTTGAAGGCCCGTTCGAGTAACTTGTTGATCTTTTTTCAACTTTAGGATCTAATTCGAAAGTGGGCCCCTATTGTTGTTCTCTGAGTCGGTTTCCTATTGTTGTATGTCAGAAAGAAGTTTTGATGATGCTACCATTTGATGGAGCTACTTCTGTCTTTGAGTATTCTATGCACTATCCAAGTTGGAATTGGAGATCAATTTGTGCAAGGCGATATCAAGAAATGGTTCTGCTGAGAGTTAAGCAATAACGAAGCAAATACATTTGGGCAAGAAAGGATTACCAACTCTACAGCCCTCGACTAGCATCAACTAGCTCAAAATGTTTGGTTTTCGTTCTCTGTCCATTATTCAGGTACACCCTTAAAACACCGAGCATCTAGAAACATAATTTCAACTTGGGACATGCATTATTTTCAATGATAATTTGATCCTTTATACGAATGCTAATTTTTAGATTATAATGTACTCAGGCAATCGAGGCACTCGATCCAAATCATGAGTGCACGGAGTATTGGAAAAAACAAGCTCCTGAACAAGAAATCGATGTCAAGTTCAGAAGATAAATTAGAGGCTAATCAGAAGAGGTTAAAGGAACGCAAGAATGAAAGGTTACAACGATTTTAGAATGCGAAAAGATTTTCTTTTTAAGAACTTTTTTAGGTGCTGAAGCTTTGGTATATTAGACTTTGTTTTTTAGAGCAGATGTTAGATAGGGAAATTTNCATTGTGAAAAATGGCTTCGGGAATCCTCCAACCGCTACTCGAACGAGTACCCGTTTCAATCAAATCGTCTTCTTCAATAGCAACACCTCCAGAAAGGTCAAGTCGAGGAACATTGTGGATCGCTATACTCTTCTTGTTGCGTAGAATATGCTCATTTAAACCACCCATCATGTTTGAGGGGGACACAACATTGTCGTCGCCATCATCACCTTCTTCCGAGACAAGCATATCATCTTCTTCAATAACGAAATCCGAATCGTCATTGCTATCATCCATCTCATTGGGGAAATCGTCATTGCAAGGATTATCGTTGATGTTCATATCATTATTGTAAGCATCACAATATTGCTCGTCATCATCACCTTCATCATCCTCAGTTGAATCCCCATTGAACCCGCTATCCACACCCCAATCGACATGTTCGGGAGATTGACGTGAGGCACCGGGTTGATTTGATTCCATCCTTCTGGTGGTGTCGGGCACCGGGTTGTAATTGTTCGCCGGATGAGATGTTGATGGTTGACTGTGTAAGTTCATTATAGGTGGATACACAGCACCATATGGATAGAGAGGTGGGCCCTGAGCAGCAACTAAATTCATAAACCCACCTTGTCCCCCGGTATAGCCATACAAAGGGTACGCTGGTACACTCG
The DNA here is from genome assembly GCA_008636005.1 of Striga asiatica. Taxonomy (NCBI): domain Eukaryota; kingdom Viridiplantae; phylum Streptophyta; class Magnoliopsida; order Lamiales; family Orobanchaceae; genus Striga; species Striga asiatica. The sequence goes on along the minus strand of BKCP01000447.1, from coordinate 138,598 downwards.
CCTGATTATACAGACCTGGACTATCTTTCGGTTGTAGTGTAACATAGATAGTAGGTATTGTGAACATGGCAGACACATTTCGCAGATCTGCTTCACAAGAGATACGCCATTTCTCCACCTCTCCGTTATCAGCGGCCACTAAAAAGTGAAATCGGTAGTCGCACATGTTTCTATCTCCACGAACAATGTCATGAACTCTGTTTATGAAAGCTTCATATGATGAGGTCCTAAGACAGAAAAAATTCATCTCTGTCTCACCATTTTTGTAGTCATTCCCATCCCAAAAGCCACTGTGAGCAATTCGCACTTTACCAACATCCATCTGAAAAAAAAAATAAATAAAAAACACAATCTTAGTACAAATACTTTCTTCAACCTTTTTTTTACCTTCAAATGTGTTTGGACAAACATATATGAATACAAGACACAATTTCTTGAACAAGAAGAAATTTATTCTTCAATAAACCTCAAGAAACCTGTTTCTTCTCAAAAAATGGGTTTCTTGAAGCAGAAACAAGTTTCTTAATCAAGAAACCTGTTTCTGCTCAAGAAACAGGTTTCTTGATCAAGAAACCTGTTTCTTTTCAAGAAACCTGTTTCTTGTTCAAGAAACCCATTTCTTGAGAAAGAAGTCAAGAAACGTGTTTCTTGAGCATCAAACAGGTTCAAACAGGTTTCTTGCTCAAGAAACTGCGTGTTGAACAAGAAGAAATTGTTACTTGTCCTTTCTTGTTGAAGAAACTTTTTTTTGTTCAATAAATTGTATATTCTTCAACAAACGATTACTTCAACTCCTAAAACTTCAAAAAACGCCTCAAGAAACTGTACAATAAAAGTAATGAACTCCAAAACACAACCCCTCTTTTTCAAGCACAAAAACACGAATTTTTTAAATCTAAAAAAATATTACTTCAACACAATAAAATGGTGCAAGTGCAAGACAAATCAATAATGTTGGGAACCAAAATAATAAATGTTTGAAAAAAAATTATTTAACATAATAAAAAAAACAAAATTAGGTTTAGGTCAATGTACCTTTTTTTCTTCTCAAAAGGGGATTCACTTAGTGGTCTTGAAGATGATTGTTGACTGAGATGATTCACTTAAGTGAAATTTGGGAAGATGAGTAATTTTTTTTTTTTTTTGAACCGCTGGGCAACAATGGAGGAGGAAGCAACAATGGAGGAGGAGGAAGACCACCAACAATTAATACGAGACATATGCTCACTCTTTTTGCTTTTTTTATCTTTTTTTTTTATTATTTTTGGTAGGTAAACATTAGTAAGGGTAGACTAGTACTTTTAACCCCTAAAATGACTAGATTTCATCTTTTTTAAAAACATGGCTACATTTCATTTTTGTCTTCACAAAAGGGCTACAAACCGGCGGGACTGTTTCCATTTTGTTTACCAGAGTCATCAATTCTTTTTTTCCCCTGCAAACATCATGAACAGAATAAGAAAGAAAAAAATGAATAAATCTGAACAAAAAGAATGGGATCCAATAATAGATTAATAAACTGGTTAAAATTTGTGTAATCGGACTAACAGAAATTCTTACAATGAAATGGAAAATTTTGAACTTATATGACCTGATCAGCTATTTTTTTAAGTTGATCTGCATTGAACTATTGCATTGATATCTTTTGTTTGTGGATAGTTATATAAAGCCTACAAATGCTGATGAGAAATTGAGAATCAAAGGTTGCTTAGGACTGTTGCAACTTTAAATAGAAAAAAAGGGGGAAAAGAGAGAGTTGCTTCACTGCAAATCAAGGAATTTATGACTAAAGCTGAAGCTGAAAACAGATGTTAACTGCTTCGAAGTTCCAACTATATTCCATGGTAAATTTAGCTTTAACTAAAGAGAATGGTAACTTTTTTTATTGATTACTTACCATATTCCATGGTAAGTTCAATTTATAATTGCTTTCTTTCCCAATTAGTACATAACAATGCAATGCACAGAGTAATAATGATAAATCACATAAATAATACTATAAAAAGTACTTCTCTATCTTTATTACTCATGCCTTATAACAATAAATATTTTCGATTCTTAAATAAGTGAGGATAAAGTTGAAAAATATGGCAAATACTATACACTGACACTTAAATTAAAAAGAATGTAGTATATATTATTGTGAAGTTATAAAATTGATTAATTTTTAAATACGTCAATTTATAATAATATATATTATAAATATTTTGTATTTTCTTTATAATCTAATAATTCACATGACAGTTCGACACATATTTATTTATCATTATAATATTTAACAACTTATAGAAATTTTAATTTTTTTATAAGTTAACTATTTACATCGTTGTTCGACAGATGGCTTGTTTGTTTATCATTATAATTTATAACAATATAAATTATAAATGTTTAATTTTTAAGTTAACAATTTACATGGATAGTACGACAAATGATCCGTTGGTTGTCATCATAATTTATAACAATATATGATATAAATATTTTGATTTTTCTTTCTCAATTTATAATTTACATGGCAGTTCGACGGATGACTCGTTGGTTTATCATAATTTACAACAATAGATATTATAAATATATTGAAATTTCATTTATAATCTAATAGTTTACATGGCAGTTCAACAAATGACCGTTGGTTTATCATTGTACAATCGTATATGCTTGATCCTCGAAAAATTGTTTACTTATATTTTAATGTTATTTTAGCATTAGATTTTTAAACCCTTGAGGAATAAACATTCTAATTACTATTTATGATTATTTATACTCAATACATTTTATTATATACATACTTTATTGTATGAATAACTTGAGACTAATTTTTTATTTTAAAATTAGTATTGGATAATAAATTTACATTCAACATATATGCAATATTTACTAATAAATTTATTTATACTTTGAAAATATTTATCCACTAGAAATAATTACTAATCTCAAACTATTGGTATTACATCACTAAAAATAAAAATAAAAATAGATAATGCAGAAATAAATTAATTGATTGAATTTTTTAGAAAGTTTAATCAATAAAAATAGATTAGGTAGAAATGAATTAATTGATTGAAAATTTTTATAAAGTTTAATAAATAGATTTAGATCAATTATTAATATTATGTTAACAAAAATAAACATAAAAGTTTCACCAAAACTACCAAAAAACAAATAATAATAATAATAAAGTAAAATGAATGTCTAAAATTTTTTCCTTATTTAGAAACACAATATATAAAATATATTCTTTCCAAATCTTTTTGTCTGCATTTCTATCTCACGTTGACAACACAATTTTTTTTAAAATTTAATTACTTTATTTTTATCCTCTTTATATATAATTTCAGAATTTAATAAACCTAAGTGGCAGGCTCACACGCTCTAGCTCTGTAATTCTATTTAGCACAATTATATACTTTTGACTAACAAATATCAGGCTCGGTTGACAACTAGGCATTGTAATTATCATAATATCTTGTAAAAGACATTGTTATTATTTCTTTTTTACCAATGAATGTTATAATAATATCTTTCTTCTTTTATTTCTTCAGACGTTTTTTCCTAATCTCAATGATTAAGTTACAAGATGTATATTCCCATTGAAATCATATTTCTCTCACATGCTATATTTTGAAACAAAATGATTGAAGATATGATTATGAGAAATCTCAAAATATTTTGTTAGGACTCAAAATCATTTTAATCTTCAAATATACAACAATATAGTATTTGCACAAACCTTTTATTGAAAAAGCCAATTTCCAAACGCTCTGCCCCGTAAATCGCCGCAACCATAATCCCATATCGCAGTTTCGCCTTTCGTCTTCAGCTCCGTACGCCTTCCTCGGCAGAATCGAGTCTCCGGCCAGTGATCGCCCCTCTCTCTGATGTTGCACATCCCCTGCAACGTTCCTTCTCCGTTTGCGTTGGTGGTCGGGCTTCGCTTCTCCAGGTTGGTCTTGCTGATTCTGGTCGTCGGCCTCCCGGAGCTGCAGCGTCGTGGGGTATTGTGTGAATTGGGAGCGGGGCGAGGTTCACGCAGGCCTGTGGCGTTTGCGGCGGAGCGGCCTGAGTGGAGGGGCCGACTTCTTCTTCTCTCCCCGGTTCTTGCTTTTGAGTTCGGGGGAGCTGACGCAGCTAAACTCGACTAGTGGTGTTAGAAGGGTAGGGTTGTGCCGGTCTCGGCTAGTGGTGTTAGCCGGTTGAGGGGTATTCGGTTTCCCCCAGCTGGGGACGGATCTTTTTTGGGGTTTGATTCTGTCGCAGAGAGGGGGCGCGTGTGGGCCGCACACGCCGGCAAATTGGCTGAAATTTTCAGCGCCGACTCGCCAGAGGATGTCGGAGAGGATGGTGTGGGAAGTGAGTTGACGAAGGTCGGAGACGAGCTACAAAATACCAAGCCTATATTGGATTCTAAACCTAATTTGATACCATGTGATAATGTGAGAAAAATATCTGATGTATTAATCACAAAAATATGTAAACGTATATAAAGTCAAAAAATGAGCCCCACTTACGTTGGGCCTTAATCTAATTTAACCTACAATACATTACACAACTACTATATAACTAACAATCTTTATTTTTTTTTCAAGAGTGGCATATCTACTTCTAATTGATATTGATTAGGTCTTATACTGAATTAGAAAAATTTAAAGAAATTATATATTTAATTATTTATATTAAAACATATAAGTGATGCAGTGATAACTAGAAGGGAGAGCAAATAAATAAATAAATAAATAATAATAATAATAATAATAATAATAATAATAATAATATATTATGGATATAAAAATAGCTCGCCCGTTAAATTTTTAATTCTAAACTTTTAAACTACATCGACAATTATTTTTAGAATGTAAACTTGAATTATAAAATTATTATTATCATTTTGTACTGTGTACATGTGGTTAACTGGGTATATTTGGCTATTTGCTATTATATCTCACAGAGTAGTACAGAGACGAGTGCACACAGCAGTACAGCACCCTTTCACTGAGCTGTAACCTCTAGCTAGTACCAGGTATATTATTTTGGCTGCTTATGCTCGTTAAATGCGCTTCAAATCGTATCGGAATTCGTAAATATCCGCTTATCACCTTTTTCTAGGGTTTAATCCAAGGCTTGTTTGGATTCGAAATAGACCGGAGCAAACGAACGATGGCGTTTTGGTGGCCTCTGGTTGTTATCGCTTTCGCTTTCGCGATCTGCAAATTACTCCTCATGCTCATTCCTTCCAATGTACCTTCGATTGACGTTGACATCTCTGATGGTATGTGTTCAATCTGCGTGTGATGGATTTTTCACATTCGTTCCTGAAATTTTGCGAATGCGAAACTGCTATCCTGTCTGTTTTTGTTTGTGAGTATACATATGTGGCTCGCTTGTATCGGTTGCACTTTTGTTAAATTTGTTGAAGCTCTGCTTGTGCTCAGCGTAAATTTGAGCTCCGTTGAAGTATTTTCTAAGAATAATCAGACTATATAGGCGAGAGTGAGTATTTTCTAAACCTCGGTCACACACACCACAGACACACACACACAAACAAAAAAACATGAACGTGTATATTCGGTTAAAAGTTGTGGTCGATTTTACTTTTGTTTAAGTCAGCATCTGTACAGTTTTCCTAGCCCTCTTAGTTCTCTTTCTCTGACATGGATGAAATATGGTTAATAATACAGAGATGAGTAGTCTCTTGTTTCTAGCTAATTCGTTATGTATGACTTTGTTGGTGGCAGTCGTGGATGATGGGAATCAAACGAAGGAAAACAGCTTCATCTATGTAAGACCTCTCTCTCTCTCTCTCTCTCTCGTGTATGTATTTGATTTGACTATAATTTTTCCTCTTTTTTTTATTTCCTTTTTTTCTTTTCATTTCATCATTTTCTCAATCAACCTGTCTAGTTTTTTTAATCTCTGTTTCCTTTTTAGTTATTATTGTTGATTGTTATAATAATGAGTAAAATAAAGTTCAGTTGTTGTTGAGTTTATTTCACTTGAAAACCTAGTAAATGTAAATTCTATATAACATATTTACATAAGGATTTTTTTGCTACACCATGATGGAGATGGAATTCTGTATTTATCATTTTTATAGGCATACTGTTTACCTGTGCTGTTAAGTATGAATGATTTCTGTTGTGATGGTATTGAAACATCTTGTATAACATATTGTCACTGGGGAATTCTCGCAGATACCTTCGCGAAGACAGACAGATAAAGTCCAATGCTATGAACCTGCAACAATGAAATACCTGGGCTTTTTTCCTGCATTGAAACCAGATGAGGTTAGTTTTACTGCTAGATTTGGTCTTTAATCGAGTCACCTTCCATACATATAATCTTATATATTCATTGTGTAATTGGAACTGTTGGATTTTTCATGTGTAATGCATTACTGGGTTTTACCAAAAGGCAAAATGGTTAACTGAAACTGCTGGGCAAATTTGGTTTGCCTTTTAGTACCATACTATGTCGATTGATGTTATCAACTTAGCTTGAAAAACAGTTATGAATTTATTGCAATAAGCACCCAATTAAATGTATCATTATCATATTGAAAACCACACAGTTCAAGTGATCTTAAGTTCACACATGAAGTTGACTAGCTTGAAGCTGCACCAATTATTCAATGGATCTATATACAATATCTGAATGCAGTTGTTACTTTCTATATCAAGAGTGAAAATGCACTGCTTTCTGGATCCATATGTATTGTTGGAGAGATGTATGCAATCTTACAGGCCATTATCCGCAAAATGAATATTTTTCATGTATAACCGACAAAGTCCACATTAACAACTATGCACAGGTTAAGGAGCGTGTTTCACTGGCGAGGAAGGCTCAAAAGGTGTGGGCAAAAAGTAGCTTCAAACAAAGGCGCCAGTTCCTGAGGATACTTCTAAAGTACATCATTGAACACCAGGAGCTTATATGCGAGTAAGAAGACCAAGATACCTCTCATTAGTTGTGCTTTGCTTTTCTCTTTCTATTTTGGCTTGGTTCTTCGTGCTGGTTCTAACTTCAGATTGCACAACATATGCTACTTCTTTTCTCTTCACTCCTATGCTTAATGGAATGCAATTTATGCACTTCACTTAGGGTTTCATCGCGTGACACTGGAAAGACCATGGTTGATGCGTCTTTGGGAGAAATTATGACAACCTGTGAGAAAATCACCTGGCTTCTTTCTGAGGGTGAAAAGTGGCTGAAACCCGAACACAGGTGAATATATTCTTGGTAGTGTCCCGTATTTCTTGAATCGTTTTACAGGGCATGAATGTGAATGAAGTTCTGTCACTCCATTATACAATCTCCTTTTCTTGATTTAACATTAAAAGTTGATAGGATCCTTTGATGTTTGTTTCCTGCTAAAATCAATGTTCTGATGCTTCAGTTCGTAAATACAATATCATTGCCTTCACTCACACTACAGCCAGTATAAAATTAGGTCCTGGGGACTTGCATTTTTCATTATTTCACTTAATGATGACTACAAACTTCCTTTTGCATGAGTTATTGGTAAGCTGCATGCTTGCTAGTATAGATCATGAGTCGTCCTCATACGTTATTATAATCAAGCTCTCATATGTTTGCCATATGATGATAAAATGCTTTAACCAAAGAATATTCTGCATGAGTTTACCGGTTTTGTAGTGGACCATATTGCACTGATCATTGTTTCCTTATAATGTAGATCATGTGGAAGATCAATGCTTCACAAGACAGCCAGAGTGGAATTTCATCCGCTTGGTGTAATTGGAGCCATTGTTTCGTGGAACTATCCATTTCACAACATATTTAACCCAATGTTGGCTGCAGTATTCTCAGGGAACAGTATTGTGATTAAGGTGCCATATTCTTGATGCCACATTGCTGTTATTTATATGCCCAATTTAAAGTATGGAAAATCTCTTTTGAAGCACCACACGGATATCATGTAGGAATCCACTATGTTTGCTTACAGGCTCTAGTGTACCATTCCTTATATACAATGATTCACCAGACCGAATAGCGATAGAGTTACTCTCTGATGGTTGACTGCATATTTCTGCTTAGTCCAATGAAAGTTAAGATAGTGTCATTGAATATAAAAAAGATCGAAAACTCTCGTTTACGAATAGAGATGAAAGTGGATGAGAAAGATTTGAGATTGTGAATAGATATAAGATAAGGATGTTATAATTAAAGTTGATGTGCTATAAAATTAATGAAATATTGATTGATAGTTCGAAATATGTGAATGGGTTAATAGTATTTTTTGTGGGAGCTTATATAATAATGATTTCTTTTTATTCTGTAATTGTGAGAAAAAAGTGAGATGAAAAGAATAATAACTTTTATGATTCTTTTGTTTCATTTCAATTTCCAATGAGATCAAATCATGAATGGACAGACAAAAATGAAAAAAGCTTGTATCAAATTGCCTAAACCTAATATTTAATGAGTTCCCTTGTACTTTTTATTCGCAATCTTCATTAATTTGTTTGAATATCATAGTGGAATGTACCTGGAAATACATTTAGTCTTCAACTTTCTTGATTTCAATAGTTTATTAAACACATTCTTAATAGCTGCATGAAAATTTACATTTTCTTCCGACAGCATTGTGTTAATGTCACTTATAGTTTATTCTTATGTGGAAATTAGAAATAATTGCAACATTGATGGCATGAAAAATTTCAATATCTTTTTTATGAGGATCAGGTTTTCTTTTGCTGTAGGTTTCAGAACATGCGAGTTGGTCAGGATGTTTCTATTTGCGTATAATACAAGCCGCCCTTGCTGCTGTTGGAGCACCAGAAAATCTGGTTGAGGTCATAACAGGGTATGCCGTTCTTGCAGTTGTTTCTGCACAATCTGCATCGTTTTTAATTCTAAATGAGTTGTTTTGATTTCCTCCCAGGTTTGCTGAGACAGGAGAAGCCTTGGTGTCTTCAGTTGACAAGATGATTTTTGTTGGGTCACCTGGTGTCGGGAAAATGGTTAGGTTTTTCTCTTGAGCGAAAAAAAGATTCAATCGAAGTAGAGCATTGACAAAAGTTCTGTTCTGTTAGCTAATACTCATGCATAAAACTGATATTAACTTCTTGACGCACTTGTCATGCATGAAAATATTACAGATAATGAGGAAAGCTGCGGATACATTGATACCGGTTACTCTTGAGCTCGGTGGGAAAGATGCCTTTATTGTCTGTGAAGATGTTGATGTGCCGCATGTACAGAAAATTAGTTCTCATTAATTCATATCATATTACTTATTACCTAAATTAATTTGATTAACCTAAGCATCCCCGTGAAGATTGCAGTAGACTAATGATTACAATTTTTGCAGGTTGCACAAATTGCTGTAAGGGGTGCTCTGCAATCAAGTGGGCAAAATTGTGCTGGTGCTGAGAGGTTCTATGTTCACAAGGACATCTATACCTCGTTTATTGCTGAAGTTGTCAGAATTGTAAAATCTGTTACTGCTGTACGTTCCATATCTGATTATATATGCAAGTCTTAACTACATGAAATTCCTTGAAGAGATAGTGCCTCTGTACTTGTTTGTGTGCATATACTTGATTTTCATTCCTGAGAGTTGACGTCGGAATTAGAACCCTGCAGAAGCCTCAAATGTTTTACTTACACTTTCAATTTAAACCAATAGCGTGAAACTGCTCAAAGAGTTCTTGTTGTGAAATAAGTCATTGAGTTTTAAGATTGCATCTTCTTCTATTCACTTAGCAAGCATCTCCGGAAATAGATACGAGCCATATAGAATAAGAAATGAACTTGATTAGATTGATAATTAAGATGTGCCATTTATTTTTTCAAGTTAATAAGCATAAGTAAACAGTCTGTCAAGCATGGTTGCAGGGTCCTCCACTCATTGGGAAATACGACATGGGAGCAATATGCATGCAAGAGCATTCTGAGAAGCTCCAGAGTCTGGTAAACGATGCACTCAACAAAGGAGCTGAAATTGTTGGCCGAGGAAGTGTTGGGAATATTGGTGAAGGAGCAGTCGATCAGTACTTCCCTCCCACTGTAATTGTAAATGTCAACCACAGCATGAAATTGATGCAAGACGAGGTATGTTACATTTATATTATATTTCCCTTGCTAATAACTGCTTCAACTTGTTGAATAGAAATCAATTAATAGATAAGCAATCTTATTCACGTGCAGGCTTTTGGACCAATTATGCCGATCATGAAATTCAGTACTGATGAAGAGGCCGTCAAACTGGCAAACGACTCGAAGTATGGGCTTGGGTGTGCTGTGTTTTCAGGCAGCCAGAAGCGGGCCAGAGAAATAGCTTCTCAGTTACACTGTGGCATTGCTGCTGTTAATGATTTTGCAGCAAGCTACATGTGTCAGGTAATTCAACACTTAGTGATTACATTATGATATAATGATGGATCCACAGAGATGAGGATTCAGGAGTTGTCGCAAATACTTTTGCTTTTGGAATGATAGTTTATTCTAATACTTGTGAATTGGAGTTTGTATTGTTTGCAAAGAGAAGCTGTAGATTGAGTTAATTAAATGAGAAAATTTGGTGAATACGTTGTTGAAGCTTTTGTTTTTGTCTGAATGATTCAAACTAGAAGTAGAATTTGCAATTAGAACACCCCTCCCCCATCCCTATACCTTTGGATTTTATTTAAATTATGCAGAATCCAAGCGCTTGAAATAACTCTATAACCAAAAAAAAAATCCAAAAATACTAATAAATAGCTTTTTTTTTTTTCCAATTTATTTTTCCCCTTCCATTCTGTAACTGATAATCACAGCTCTTTCCATGATCACTGTCATTCTCACCAATCAACTGTTAATAGGCTAAAAGAAAACTGGTTTTAGTTGCACCATGTGCTCGACTGAACATAATCTCTTCATGTGTTGTTGCAGTCTCTTCCCTTTGGTGGTGTAAAAGACAGTGGATTTGGAAGGTTTGCTGGCATTGAGGGTTTGCGAGCTTGCTGTCTTGTAAAATCCGTGGTGGAGGACCGTTGGTGGCCACTTGTCAAGACTAAGATCCCTAAGCCTATTCAGGTTAATTTTCTGAAGCTACTTTCCTTTTTTTTCGTTTATCTTATTAATAATAAAGTTGATGGTATGTTTGTTCTCATGTTAACGTGTCTCTCTTTGTTCCTCTCAGTACCCCATCTCGGAAAACGGCTTTGAATTCCAAAAATCACTTGTGGAGGCATTGTACGGGCTAAACGTGGGGGACCGTGTGCGGGCATTGGTGGATGTTTTGAAGATGCTTTCCGAACCAAATGCTTCCAAGTCCAGTAAGCGAAAGGACTAAAACAACTGCCACTCGGCTGCACATAATCTGTAGATCTCTAAGGTAAGCTTAGTCTTTTGGTATGACATATTGGACTTTTGGGTCCTGAATGAATATATTCTGGCTAATGTGGAACTGTAATGAATTGGAACGACCACTCCTCTATGTACCAGGAATTGATTCTTAATCTAACAATTACTTGGGTAGAAAATGTCTGTTGGTTACTATGGGGTATCAGGAAATGAAAAACTCGACTTCCGAGAATCTGATTCGTAATTCAGTTCCTACTCGGATAATGAATGCATTAAATCTTCTACTGGTTCACTTCCATTTTCGCACGTGATAGATTTGGTTCTTCTATTTTCATTAGTGTCCTCTTAATATGTCATGAAACCGCCAAACATCAAATGGGAGAGTCCGGATCTAGAGAGGGAAAGGAGTTTACTACACTTTACATCCCTAGTCAAGTCATTATGGCGGGATTATTTTTCTTATTCTCTTTTTGGTAAGCCTGTTTTGGCACGAGAGAGAAACGTCTTGCCAACACGTTTTAATCATTTAAAAGATGAAATTGTGTTCTAAAAAATTATAAAGAATTAGATATGTGCCAGATTGAATTCTGTACGAGTAGCTAAACAGGGCTGACACATAACTAAAATCCTCCGGCCCACTTGTTGGCCGTGGAAAGGGATCAGTGACATTGGAGAGGCGTTCAACTTGACTACTTCAATATCATATAAATAGCACTTAACTNCCCTACAAATGAGGAAGTTAGAAATTCTGACACAAGTATATGACAAACTTACACAATTCAGTCTGTCCTTTACAAAAATGTGGATAGTTGCTATAAAAAAAATTAGGAAGTTGTCGTATTTTTCTTCTTCACTGGTCTCCATGTACTTTTTGCTGATTTTGAAGAGCTCGTTGGAGACTCCAATTGGACTTCGAGTTTCGAAGGGTCTAGCAATAGTTTTTCTCTAATAAACTCGTCTAAATTGAAACCACTTCTACTTGCAATGGTATTGAGATAGCCTGTAGAAATTTCTTTTGATTGCTCGTATTTATCTTTGCCTGTAGAATCCTTGGATTTCTCCATGTTCAAAAGTCTCTTTATGCTGTCGATGGCTGGGTCGATGATGTCCATGAATCCCATGACCCATGATGCATCATCAACAATCTCCGTACGCTGTTGCAAGAAAAACCAAATTTTGATAAAAAAAAAATAAAAATAGAAATAAATAAATAAATAAAATAAAATAATAATAATAATAATAATAATTCTTTTCACACGAACTTATTCGTGAAACATAAATGAGCCGTTGTTTTGGGGAAGTGAAATGTTTACACAAACTATCTTTGTGATGTAGCCAAGTGATAAAAAGATTTACGAATTCATTTCAAGGTTCAAGATGAACTCAACGTTTCAAAGGCTAATTGCAATACATAATTGCTTTTATGTTTTTCAGCTTTCCTTATTTGGAAAGTAAAACATAACTGGATTTTCCCATATTTAAACTAAATATATCCAACATGCAATGTACCTGCTGGAAGTAGAGGTCTCGAATTTCCTCAGCACGAACAGAATCTCCTTGATCTTCTTCGAGAGATGCCCAAGTCATCCACGTCACATAGCTTTGTGAATTTATGTTAAGTGAAGATCTGAATAATCTTCGAGCTGCTGATGGATTGCCTGCCCTTTGTTCTAAAACTCCCCAGGCCTGCAATATGCTCACAAACAGAGAGCAACTAGTGAAATTCTACTAAAATTAGAACTGTAGAGAAAAATGACTGATCAAATAAAGTAGAACAAGCAGCTAGCATTTGAACATTGATATTTTCATTACCTGAAGACAACGAGCAGCGCTTTCGCTCGTTACATTTATTGAGAGTGCATTTTGGTATAGCTCCCTAGCTGTGCCTAAGTTTCCTTCTTTCCATTCCATCCAACCCCAAGCCTAAAACACCCCAAATAGTAAATTTCCTTCATTTCAAATTTTTATAGGGTAAATTAAACAAGCAGCTTTTGAGGTAAATTGTAAAATAGGAGCAAATATCAAAACATAAAATAATAACAATAACAATAATTAGAAATAGCTGTTATCCTTTTGTTTTCTTTCTTTGATTATTTATTTTCTGTCAACCAGACTTAAGCTTGGAGTTATTTTCTGTACTGTTTTCTTATATGTTGTGAGCATGGAAGACTCAGAAAAAAAGGAAAGAATCACAGTATCTCCATGATCGAGTTTTTCAAGAACGGTTGAGATTTATTTTACTAACATCTGGATTCTAGCTATTTTCAATAGATGTTATAACACATATATAACTCAAAACAAATACTCACGGTCCAAACTGGCTGATGCCTCGGATCCAGCTCGGATGCCCTTCTGAAGAGCACTCTTGCAATATTTGCTGACGTGTACTTGTACTCGAGTAATGCAAGTGACTGCAAAAGTACGGGATCTCTCGGGTTCACAGCATGGCCCACCTTCAGAAGCTTCCTTGCTAAATCAACATTTCCAAGATTAGATTCAAAGACTCCCCACACATGCCACGCGAACCGGTTCTTGGGACTAGCCTCGACAGCTCTCTGCCTCAACAATGATAAAATTGTTTTTTTATTTTTTACTTTTTCTTATTTTTCTGACAGAAATGAAAATGATTAACTTATGAGTGAAAGGACCGAACCTCGAAAAGCATCCTAGCAGCACGGTTATTCTCTAGTCGCACTTCAAGCTGGGCCCACGCCTTTCAACACAAGAGTACGGATATTAACCATTTTGTTCGAGAAATCTTGAGAAAAGTGATTATCCAGATTTTTGGATTTTTGGTTGATTTTTTTTTTCAAGAAGCATTACTACAAACAATCATCGCAAGATATCTTTTCAGAAACTTACGAGCCAGCTGGCGCAGCTTTTCGCGTTGCATTTGGTGGCTTGCTTGAATAAATAGCGAGCTTCTTTAAACCGTTTGGCTTTGACTTCAAGCAGCGCGAGTGTTTGGTATATGTATTCATTCCCGCCACAAAACTTGAGACCTTTGCCGAGAAGATTCCTTGCCTTTCTGATATTCCCTTGTTTCATTTCCAAAACTGCCCATCCATGCCAGGCTGCAATGTGCTTCTTGTCGGCAACTGTGGCTGCATCGAATAATTCTTTTGCTTTCCTGCTATTGCCCATCTTATTTTCAAGAACTGCCCAGCACTGGTACGAAAAACACCACACAATTCAAGAATAATTTTTGAAATTCACAAAAGATATTAGGAGAAGAAGCAGCAGCAATGGTTCGTTCACTCACATCCCTTTTTTTTCTCCTGTCAATTTTTATTGTACTCATAAGTCCTGAAAAAACAGTTTATTTACCATTATCATTTTGGAGTTTCTTCAAAGTCGCATTTAGTTATTATTTCGATGTTTTCAAAAGAAATCAGCTTTCATCGTCACTTTTTTTCATCTAGCATCGAACTACATTCTCGAAGCTCAAACTTCTTCTTTCAAAGAGTTTTTCATTGATAGTCTTCATTAGAAAGACAAATATCATATGCAGAAGTAAATCCATCAGTAACCTGCCAAATGTAAGGATTCTCGCCTTGCGTAGCTTGGCATCCCTTGTCATACACATCTCTGGCTTCATTCGTTTTCGACTGTTTGCTCAAAGTCCTCCCTAAGGCAACGTAGGGTCTCCCATCTTCTGGCCAATAGTTTATACACTTCAAAGCACACAACCATATCACACATTAATAGACAGTTGCTTATGAATATATAATCCTAATTGACAATTGCTGAAAAAAACCAGCTTCTTGAAACCTTAAAAAAGCCAATAANAGTGTCATTTACTTCTGCAATTACCCATATTCATTTCAGAATTGTATTAGCAGGTGTCTGATAATGACTATCCAAACATCTCAAAATACAGATGCAATTAAACTAACAAAAAAAATTCATGAAGCATCTTAAAATATCCAAAAAAGAAAAAAAAGAAAAAAAAAGAAGACACAAAATAATGCATACCTTCCTCAGTATCTCCTCTGCCTCTTCATACCGATAATTCCTCGCCAAAATCTTTGCTTTATACAGAGCCAAATCCAAATTCACTGAAAGGGGCTTCTCACCGGAACCCGACTCGACTACCTTAGGCTCGAAAATCGGCATCTTCTTCGTGAGTCTCGACAGCCGTTCATCTAAACCCGAAGAAGGCATAATCCCTTTCACCTTATCAGACACTTCATTTTCGTCGACTGCATTTTCTTCTCCGAACTTCATTACCGGCCGACGAACAACAAGCAACTCCTCTAAGGACTTCTTGGCGTTTGCGATCTCTTCATCGAGACATTCGCGGCTGTCGATTTCGGTGCTGTTGGCCTGTGATGAAGAATTTTGATGCTTTTCTTGAAGAACTGGAGATGATGATGAATCATGGGAATGTACAGGAATTAGAGTATGGTTGTTTGAGGTGGTTGAATGAGGTGTTTTCAGGGGTGTAAAAAAATGGAGTTTAGAGGAATTGGGGTGCTGAGAAGGAGAAAACAGAGTGAACTTGGAGCATGAGTAAGAAGAAGAAGAAGAAGAAGAAGAAAACATATTAATCTCTTTTTTCTTGTTTATATATATATATATTTTTTTTTAACAGGTAAAACTGTAAGCAGGGGTGTTCTCCATGGGAATGTTATTTTTCCTCATGGATATCTCTTTTAGTGATATCTCTGTTAGGACAACGAATGTAGGAATTGAAGTTTCGATTGTTAAGTTTGTCTGAAGAGATATTTTCAGTTGAGGTCTTATTAACAATGAAAGAGGATATCTTATCGCTCAAGAAGAAAAGGTAGAAGAGAACAGGGGAGAGAGCTGCATGTTCTTTGTAAAACACTGGTGATTCTTGCACCAGATGATTGATAAAAGGGAGGGTATAAAAGTAATTGTAGCAAGAAGGCAGTGATCAGTAATTGGCCAAGTCACCCCAATAATGGGCGGCTCATACTTCTATCTGAGAAGTAGATTTTTCCCTGCCACGTGGAAAGCTGTAGGTGGATGATGCAAATTTCTTTAGATGGAAAAACCTGATCTTTCAACACACCCAAATGAACATAAACCTTAAAAGGAATCTTATTCTGTTTTCAAATTTCAACATAAACCTGATCTTTACTCTATTTTGTACACAACATACCCCTAAGGCTCTGGATAATTTTTTTTTTAAATAACTTAAACCTGTGAGGTTGTTTTCGTAATTGTCCACAGTATGTCTAAAATTTTTTTAACATACTGGCCTGCAATCCTGCATTAGTAACCCCATCAACAATGTTGATTCGTTCTACTCGGGAAGATAATCCAAAAGCATAAACAAATACACACATCTATCACAACACATAACATAAGATTAATAAACGAAAAACTCAAAATTACGACTTCTCTAAAAGGAACAGAAAATGCCCAAGACAGAACTTTTTTCACGAATAGAAAGAAAGTTATAAACGTGAACGTGACAACCACAAGAATATTACATATATCCTCCTCCATCAAGTCTTACTCAACATCAGCTGCAGTATATACTTCAATTCGTATAGTCCAACTGCAGCAAAATTACAGAGGCAAAAAAAATCTTTACCAGCAGTGAACTCTTAGTTATTATAGCTCAAAAGTCAAAACCACCTCCTTTTTCTAGCTGGTCTTCCTAATTTACCCTTCTCGGCACTTTCATTGTCCAAATCAAACAACGGGCTGCAAATCTTCTCAGCATCCCTGCTTGAGGTAATTGGCTCTTGAAACCGCTCTCTACGCTTTTCCATCTTTGCAATAATCTCCAAAATTTTATCATCACCAAGTCCCTCAACAACTCCATCACCATTTGAAGCCACATCTTTAGAAGCAATGTCACATTTTACAGGGCCATTCCCGTAATTTTCTTCTGTAATTATCTGCCCTTCCTCGATATCTAGAAATTCGTCCTTCTGGTTCGTGGCATAATGTGCCTTGTGAGAGTCTTTTGAATCAGAATTCTCTGGCTTAAAATCATCCGAGGTTTGGAAATTGGTTGGCCTCTGATTGTCATTCCATTCCCTGAGATTATGTCTGCCATGACTTCTATGATTTCCAGCTTCAGACGTTATCTGCAAGTGGGCCTTATAAATTGACATCAAAAGCAAGAAACGGTTTACCAGAATATTCATATACTCAAGAAACTCCACTGAGACTAATGGTGACAGTATTCATCCTCGAAATGAAATGGAATAAATAAATCGTGACTGTGGGTAATAAGTTCTTGGCTAAGACAAGGAGAGCAACACATATCTTTGAACTAATTTGGAATGTAAGTTATAACATTTGAGCAAATCTAAACAAGATGACTCCATAGTTATGGATAGCCATACACAATGACTATGGGGTCACATGGGCTGTAAGGAATACATTATGACCAACAAATGTTCTTGTATAGTTGTATTTCAAAATTAGTAGATCAACAACAAATATGAAATGGTTTCAGAAAACACAACATTGTGCAAGTTTTACAATTTACTTCCTCACCAGGCAGAACTTAGATGTATAAAGTAGGCAGCTTTTACATATGAAAAATAATCTAACTTCACAACAGAAAATTCAACCATTTCAAATCACGAAAATGTATATAGAATTAAGTCAAAACTTCACAGTGAAGGAAGCTAAATGGACCATAATTAACTGGATCCACCTCCTTTCAGTTGCCCCTCTATAATATATTGTTGATGATTAAGTATTTAGATTCTTAGCAATAAACATGAAAAAAAAAGGTTAGTACTCATATGACAATCGTGTATTGTTTTCACACCATGGATCATGAGAACATCACCAATATAAAATTATAAAAAATAGCAGACCACATATTATTCAAAACCGAAATACGTAAATATTAAACGAAAGATCAGCAAAAGAGGACTCCATATCAATATGAAATATAATTTCCCAAACAGAGGTGGGACACTATTCTTTATACTCAATAAAATGATACAGGATATAGACCTAGATACACCCAACTTTACCTTTTTGCCCTCAGCAACCAAACGAAAGTCAACAGTATCCAAGTGCCCCTGGTGCATCTGCACAGAATGACGTGATCTGTCAAATTGACTGTTATGATCACCCATCAGATTTATTCTATGTCTACCCACTTCTCTCTCATCAATAAGTTCTGAAACATCACCAAATGCATGCCTATCACCAATCACATTATCCCATGAATATCTTTCAGAATTATACGATAGCCCCTCAGAGTGCAACTCTTGATGCCTTGAGTTATACACCTTAAAGTTCGAATGCAATGCTTTTCGTTGATGGCACCTTTCCATAAGATTATAATCCCGACCATCACAATCCTTCATATTTCTTTTCATGGCATAACTGTTGGTAGATAGCTGCTTTTGTCTCTCACCAAATCTCAGATGTTTTTCCCTGTCAGGAGCACAAGGTTCCTTATAAGAATAAAAGGTCATAGGCCTATGCTTGATATATCTCCTGTCATTATCCAGAGTCTTCATATACTGTGACTTGTATGAGCTATCAAGAGAACAATCGTGTTTTCTCTTGCCTCTTTCAGAAATCTCCCTTCCTCTTCCATTATTTGCCATATCTCGGCCATACCTAAGACTAGGCTGATCTCTATTTCTTTCACCACTTGATACGTGTCTTCCATATTTTCCTTCAATGAACCTACTTTCACATTTTCCTTCTGAATTCCATCCGAAGTGCATGGAATATCTATTACTCAATTGATTATCTCTCATACCAGCTGCAGATGAGTATTTCGGTATTACGATCCGTGAATGCTCGATATTTCCACGCACATGTCTTCTTTTAATACGATACCAGTCGTCTTTCAAAGCTTCATACTCCATTTTAAAACTTCTTTTAGGAATATTGTGACTTCCACTCATGTCACGGCTATCACGCCAGCCTGCTCTGTATTTAAAACTTGAATGAATATTCTGACCTCCATTTTCCAAGTATGTAGAGTGACCACGAGAGTAAAATCCATTGGAGTAACTGACAGAACTTCCCGACCTATAGCAGTAAAACATATCCTTCTCTTTAGAGCCAAAATTGAGCTTGGGCCCCTGTTCTCCACGGCTAATACACCTGTCATAGGTCTTCTGACCAAATTTATCATCAGAGTTCTTCTGCTCATCTGAACCTTTCATGATAATACTCTTCAGTCTCTTAGACTCTTTCATGGGACAAACACGGATTTTCGACTGCTTACAGCTGTTGTCAGTATAACTGCTGTCGCTAAGTGAAGCACAAGGACTACCAGAACGAATTGAACTTTGGCTATACTGACTCCATTCGCTTTGGGTCGATTTTGATTCTGGCTCCGTTGCCGATGGTTCACTACTAAACATGCTGCTTGAAGTTCTTCTATTTGTGTCATTAGAAGTTTCTGGATCCACATGTGTGCCGTCTGAACTACATTCAGACACTTCACAATGGGTATTGTGTGCGTAAGCGTGACTGGAGTGCCTGATTAAGACATTTGTGTGAGAAAGGTAGTCGACTTTAAGTAAACAAGTGTGGAAATGTTTTATCCATAACAAGAAAGCAAGCACTCCTTATCTCGTATACCTAAAAATGCTGGCATGATGTATTGAATGTATCACAACAACTATATCGTCTCACCAGAAATAGCCTCTGGTGAAGGGTATTAAGAAAAACAAGTGTGAAGATAGTCCAGATTTTTCAGTTGAGATATATCGTAATTGTAAAAGCTCAGGTAAATGCAAAAGGGAAAAAAAGGAAAAGAAGAAGAACAAGGCATTATATTAACATACATTCAAGAAACATCACCGGATTCGGCTGTATTTATATCCACTAAGGGGAAAAAAAGAAGCTATCCATATTATTCAGAAGAGCGCAATCTTCTCCATAGATTATATATATCCAGAAGAACATATTAAAACTGGTCAGCGAAAGCTAGAAAGCATTTCGCAACATAATAACAATGCCCAACAATTAAGATGGTTTGCGTAAATACCTTTCAGATGCAATTTTGCCACCTCCTATTCCAACACAAAGATCTTTGTCACTGGCCATGTTATCATCCCCATTTTTGTACGCTCCAGGGGTTATTTCATCAACAACTCTCCTCGTCTTCAAAGCTAATGGAACATTTTTCAAATTCTGCAGTGCAATTCTTCAATTAATCATATAATGATTTGAGGTAGAAATTATGGAGCTTATATGTTTTTTGTTCCACTATTAATTGTTCATTTCATTAACCAGCACAAACTTGCTACAATTGCATTTAATCAAGACAAAAGGGCTATTAGTAAAATAAACAAGAAACTTTTTCTTCCAGTTCTAATTCTATAAAAATCTTAAAATGNAATTAAAGAAATCCGTAAAGAAAACTTAGAAAACCCTCTTGCTTCCCCTATTTCAAATCTAAACCCGTGAACGCACACAAGGCCATGTCAAATACGAGCAAACATGCAAGAAAATAAGGGGGTAAAAAAAAAGAGCTACATTATCACTACCTTTCTCTGCGAACCATTCCGACCTTCTTCCTCGTCCCAACCATCGCATTTCCTCATATTTACAGCAGGAAACTCATAACTACTCCGTGTAGTACCACAACTGCCATCAAAGATTCTCTTATCTCCATGAGAATCACCATTCTCCAAGGGCAATTTCATCATACCATTGCCCTCATCTTCACCTCCGTCGGCACACTCGTAAAACGCACCGTTTTTGGTGGCTATTACAGCTCCACTGAACACATCACCTTCCCTGCCATCTCCTCGGGTGGCATTGTCGGGAATTTTGACATCATCCGGCGGCACTTCCATCAATCGATTCAGAGCACTCATGGCCGAGCTTGCCTGCATCTCCACGTCAGCATAGAGGTCGCTGAAATCATCGTCGTCGTAGTATTCTTCCATAACATGAGATGAAGAACTTTGAGGGAAATGTGAACAGGGGCGATAAACCCTAACTACCGAAAGGCGTCAAAGTCCTTAAACCCTACAAATGGTTTTAGTTTTTACCCTTTAGCTGACGCATTTTCTTTGAGTTTCTTGATCTTTTCAGTGGAAAAATTTGTAAGCGAAAAATACTGAAAAGATAGATTCTTATTTACTGATAAACTAGTACATAATCATATGTTTAAAATTTTTAGAGTATATTTATTTGAAATTTTGAATGATATTTTTAATTTTTTTATATTTTTTTCTTTTGAAATCTCATTAAATCTTGAAAAGGGATAAGAAATTTCAATCACAACTAAGTTTAATATCTCATAGATTTTGTAAGACTTTTAAAATACATCAAGATCTTAAAATATCAAATGAATAGCTCCATATTTTTAAAAGTCTTAAAATATCCAAATTAAATACTCCAGATTTTTAAAATCCGAACAACTTTGTAAGTATCCGAATGGATATATCCCTTAAGTTAAACTAGTACGTACCCCGTGCGTGCGATGCACGGGAGAGAGATATTAAATGAATTATTTTCAAAGGCTCTGTCCGTTTAATCTGAGAATAGTTATTATCCATTTTTCACCTATTTTAATCACCGTTAAGTCTCGTTTAAATTTAAAAAGAGTTATCATCTATTTTCCACCTCTTTTAATCACCGTTAAGTCTAAAAATATAGGGTTGTATTCTATTTTTCACATCTTTTAATCAGCGTTGTTTTATTAGTCATAACATTAAACGTGAGCATGTTAGGGCTAACTTGTAAAATAATTAATATATTATCTCACTAACACATTTATACTAATATAAATTTAATTTTATTATATATATTTATTCCTTGATATAAGAGAAAATAACAATTTTACTTATTATTATTCACTATATAATAGTTAATTATTAAACTCTGTTGCCATATAATGTCATTACTATTTATAAAGTTATACAAGTTACACGCCTTCTTGTTCTTTTTATTTTATGTAATGAAATATATTAAATGCACGTTGGTACTATTTATATAAGTAATCAATTTAAAATATGTAAATAAATTAAAAATTAAATAGTATATAAATAATGTACAAAATATACACATATATTTTTTTAGAATTTAATTTTGTATACTAATTAAACAACTTTGATTTAAGAAAAGCCATGAACTCAATCTCTTCTACTATCAATATTTTTCTAATTTGCATTGTAATGATTATTCTTACTATATATATAGATTAGAATTTTTGCGACACCAGCCAAACTAAATATCACAACAACCAAGTAACAATTATGAAAAAACCCATAACAAACAACTATCAATTAAATTTGGTAATAGAAATATTACATATGTATATATAAAAATACGAGGATTCTATATTTCTACTAACTGATGTATACATCACGTGTATATTTTGTTAAGGTATATTGAAATGTTCAATTTCATAGCATGATAACGATCAGTCTTAAAAAATCGAAAATCTTATTGAAATGCCATATTTTTCTGTTAAAAAAAAAAGTTCCCATAAAAATAATTATATCATAAAAAATTCATTGTGTAATTGAACAAATTTCTATAATGAAGCCTGATTTTCTGTACAAAAATAAAGCAACAACTTCCACATTTTAAGGAAATCAATTAATGTTGGTCCGTTTTTGCTAAAAAAATAATAAATAAATAAATTATAATTAATGGAAAGTAATTAATTATGAGAGAATTTGACCATATCTATTTTTAAAAATCGTAACAGAAAAACAAATATTAAATAAAACTGTATAATACGGAAATAGTAATGACAATAAATGTCGTTGACTTTTTTAACTACTAAATTTGGTAAATAGGACTCCCTTTTAATATAAGTATAGATAGATATATCATCTTAAAAAGTATTTAGGAANGATTACAAGTAGGATATCGTATTTTTGTTTAATATAAAATTATATATGTATAAATTAATTTATCAATTACAATTAAAATGTTAAATTATTAGAGCATCTCAAATGGCACAATGTCTATTCTGACATGTATGTTGTGGAGAAAAGAAATAAAAATAGTTTGTCTCCAATGGTGGATGTCAATTGTAGAACAGTGTTTTAAATACCGTACCGGTTATCATACCGGACGAGCCAACGGTACGCGGTTCAACCCGTTCGACCGGTATTACCGTCTATTTTACCGGTTTCAATAAATATTAAATTAATTTATTATTATAATATAAATGATGTATAAATCTAACTTTAACTAATAGTAAAATTAATTAACATCTACTAACAATGTAATCATATTAAAATTAAGTGTAGAACTTTGAATTTATATAAATAAATTAATGAAAATATATTATTTTTTTTTTTAAAAAAAATGATTAAGCTGATATTTTGACCGGTATTTTCCGGTATGAAACCAGTATTTTGGCCAGAACGGTATTTGAAGTGTAGCCGTACCGGTCGGACCACCGGTATCCGGTATTACCGGTAATACCGACCGGTACGGTACGGTAATTAAAACATGGTTGCAGAATAAATTGACATGTGTAAGATAATAATTAGTTGGTGGAGAAAGATATATAAAATAAATAATATAATATAGATAGAAGATGTCTAGAAGTCTTTCTACATCAAGAAAGACTTCTAGAAATTTTACATGCTACATTGGATTTTTGGGGTCATGTGGCTATGTAATGAAACAATGCACAAACCATTGGAGATGGATATATGACGAGAACTTTATAAATAAATGAATATAAGATTGAAGCGATTCATATTAAAATATGTAAAATAATAATAATAATAATAATAACTGAAAGTAATTATTTTAGTTCTTAAATTGAATAAGTTATTAAATATAAAAATATGACTACCGAAGTTAAGAAATAAAAATAACATAAATCTAATGCCTCTTGCTTTAAAGATTTTATTACATAAACCACTTTTTAGAGATTTTATTACATAAACCACTTTCCCATCTTAATGAATGCATGGCAATTTAATAAATTTATATTACCAAAATACACTTGTTTCTTAAACCACATCCATCTTTCGATTTTTTTATAGAACTGGATCTTTCGATTTTTTATAGAACTGGCCTCCTAGGAAGACATTATTGTTTAGAAACCATCAATAACTAAAAAATTTAAATGCTAACACTACTTTTAAACTTAAATTGACAAGTATGCATTTTGTAATTTTTCCTCAATTTAAAACCATGAAATTCAAATTAGTATTTAAACAAGTATACTGTTCATCATACTTGTCTTTGATAAAATATTCACAACAGTCACTCCCAATTGATAAGGGTGCAATTGAATATAGATTTGATTGATTTTTTATTGGTTTTTTTGTTAATTATAGTTAATTTTAAAAAAGTTAGCATGATTATTTGTTAGTAGGAATTTAACTTTATATTAAAATAATATTTAAAATAAAATAATTAAAATTGATTTGATGTAAAAGTAAGAGATATGATATGAGTGATAATTAGTTAGCGAAATGATATAGGTACATAATGATGTACATAAAGTGTACATACCACTCATATTAAGTGGGTCCTACCAAAAATAAAAAAATCAAGTAGATTCCATTACATGTGAGTGTTATGTACACCATTATGTACATTTATTATGTACTTGTAGCATTTTTTTAGTTAAAACTATATGAGTGAACAAATAATGAAATCAAATTGATGTAATGTGTAAAGATAATTGATTAGTATTATTCAATTATATGAATAAAACTGAAAATAATAAAATTAAGTTAAAGTTAAATTAAATTTAAATTTTGATTAATTTTTCACTTAGATGATTACATCCAATCACTCTAAATCTGTGAAGCTAGACACGCCAGTTTCAAGCTACTTTCATAAAACCACCAATTATCTTTAACAGTTTTATTATAGAGCCATCGGATGGCTTGACATATAGTCATCTATAATTTGGTGTATTAACACGTGTCCTGCAATAAATACATATTTGACGTGTATCAATATATAAAATTATGAATGACTCCATATAATTTTTCTTATCTTTAAGTTAAAACTTCAAAACATATCATTTTTCTACTCAAAGTTGAATCTCTCACAAAGGCTTTTTTACCATTGGATCTCACACAAACTTATATAGTCTAGCAGTTAAAAAATGGTGAAAAATTCAATCATGCTCATTACGAATGATTCGATCTCTTCCTATTCCAAGAGGGTAAAAAATCTAATTTTATTTGACACATTGCAATAAAAATATCCAAGATATTTTACCGTTAATTCCTCAAAGGTACACAATTTACACGGGTTTACCGAGTCTCGTTTACTGCAACTCGGCACTAAGAAAACAATTGGCTCATATTATATAAACGTCAAATAAAAAAACGATACGAACCAAATGACTCTAAACTGATCCAAATACCTCACAAAATAATTTCTCCAACTCCGTTCTACAGAAAAATAATCCACAAGCAGGAGTTATAATATTAGACTCAGTGCTCTTTCTAAAAGGGAACTTATAATAAATAAAGATAGCTACAAATCAACCCTTGAGTTTCAACTCTAGCTAAAACCCAAATTAGCAATTGTGAATAAGTCTCAGGTATTTGTAAATGGTTTAAAAAAAGTATCCCAGTTGTTGAGTGGGAAATTCATTCTGTAGAAACAAATAAAAGGATTTATATGTAATTCGACTAAACTCAAGGCTTATAATGTAATTAACCCAGATTTCCAGGAGTTAGGATGACTGCTCCAGAGGCAAACCAAAAATCAGACTTAAAGAATTGCACATAAATACATCAGACCTTGAACCAAATTTTGGATGTGTCCTTAAATCCAACTGCAACACAGCCACCAAAATAGCAGCATTAGTTTCTACAGCTGCAAGCAAGTGCCGCAAACAGTTCATCTTACACAATATTGACTGTCAACTCACAGCAACAGCCACGATCTCATATGCTGTAACACAACATAACTGAAATCAGCTTACATATTGACGATTGCAAAGGTCAAACTTTTAAAGGCACCCAAGCAACATCAAATTTAACTTCAAACATCTCTTGAGATCAGAGAAAAAAAACTGTGAACATTCAATTCTGGAAATTCAATGTGATTAGTGATTTTTTTTTTTTTTTTAACTAATTCCTTACCGGTTATGGTATCGTCACTCAGAGTTTGTAAATCAAGGAATTCGAACAACCAACAGCATAATAAAAGCAAGCCACAGCAGCAGCAGCCACCGCATCATCTAATAACAGCATCAAAAAACTGCTACATCATCTAAAAACAGCACCAAACAGCATAGCTGCTTCACGAACTAAAAATCAGCATCAAACAGCTAACTGCATTCCTCATCTAAAAAAACAGCATCAAATAGCTGCTGCATCGTCTCACCAACCGGCAACTACTCCTAAAGCACACAAACCATAGAACGCAAGGCAAGAACTTATGAGAGATACATAAATTGACTTACATCCAAATTTAAAACACAACATGAACACAAAAGCCATGACGACGAACTAGTCTGAAAACCTCAATCCACAAATTTAAAGTAAGTATCCATCAAAACATAGAATGATAACTGGTACAGTACAACGGAAAGGTAAAGAACTTTCGAAATATTCCCAGGGGGAAAATAAGTCTTCGAAATAACCATACAGACGATGATATGTAGATTAAGTTTACTCAAAACGCAGATGCTGCCATATTCCGGTACCATGTCTTCAGATTCATTCCACAACACTCCACTCCTAATCCTGTAGACAATTAATGGGAAAAGAAGGAAAACAAATGTCACAGTGAAACAAGTCCAAAAATTGAGGTGAATATATATATGACAGGGAATGAAATAATTACATCAGCCTCAGAACGTGGAGATTGGCTTCGAGAATTATAACGAGCTCGAGGGGAGACACTTCTAGGGCTGATGGAACGTTCTTTCGGGTTACGGGCCCCCGGGCTTCCACCTCCAGAGGGCAGTGATGATGATCTGACTGGAGAAGGACTCCTCCGTGGGCTAGGGCTTCGCCTCGGAGGAGGAGAACCACTGCCCATCAAGATATAAATATAAAAAGATGATGACGATGATGATAAAGCAATGTAACAAAATAAGGGCATGTTTGTTTACTAAATAATTTACTCACATTTATCTCATACTCAAAATCTAACTCATTTTAACTCAACCCACTGTCTTTAATATTATTTATATAATTAAATAATACAAACGAATCATTCTTACACATTACATCAACTTTAATTTAGTATGCATCCACTCATATCAAATCAATATTAAACATTTCAATTTAAATATTATTTTAATACATTGTTAAAATTCCACTAATAACTAATCATACCACCTTTTTCAAAATTAACTATAGTTAACCAAAATAACTCATTTTAATGGATTATTTGATAAACAAGCATGTCCTAAACATTTGCCATGACACTAAATAAGTACCTCTCATAAGACCGACTCCTTCTGCGCCTATCGCCATTGTATTTGTCTTTTCCACGTTCTCGGCGACAATCAGGGCTTAAGCTGCGGCTTAGGCTTCGGGACCTGCTCCTGCTTCGGTAACGGCTATGCTTGTCCCTGCCACGATGACGATCTCTCTCATATCTGTCCCTACTTCTACTTCGACTTCTCCTCCGGTAATCTCTGTCTCTATAATCACTCCTAGACACAACTTCCATTTTAGTTTTTGCACAAAATGATTCGAAAATCATAGAAGACAAGTACAAAGTAGATATGCTAAAACTGAGCTCCAAGCAACAGAACAGGAGAACAGAACCAGCAAAAACAACATAAACATCTGAACAATGAGATCATTTCAGAGTAAAGAAGATGGCAACTGTTTGTTCTCATAGATAGCATCATAGAACACAAATATATTAGGAAAAACTTACGGAATCCTCTTTAAACTAAAGAGTACAAATTTAAATGTTCACTCGTACAGTCCTACCTTGGCCTAGGACTGCGGCTTCGTGACCTTCCTTTGGACCTGTAAACAGGCTCCTCAATTCTCCCTTTGTGGCTGGTTGCAGAAAACCACAGATGATCATTAACAGAATTTTCAAACATCATAGGATTTCCGAAACAAACTAATAAGACTAATAATAATAATCACCACATCATATCCACTAACACCAGTATGACAGTACTACTTCATGCTGCATTTAATCATGAAGCAAATAACCACACTTATCGACAACGAAATTCCAATTAATGAGAAGGTTAGTTATATATATTTCAACCTTTGCCACGGAACTACCAATAGTAAACTATCAGGCAGCATGTTAAACCAACTTACATTCGCTCAGCATTGGGACCATATTTAGCAAACTGAACCATTATTTCTCTACCATCAACCACTTTCCCTGCATGAGATATAAAATAAAATCACATAACACAAAGAAGTTTGACTAATAACCAAAAGCAATCACTATTTTCATTCCTTCTTACCGTCAAGCTTCTCAACAGCCTTTTGAGCCTCATCTTGATACTTATATCGCACAAATGCAAATCCCCTCGAATCTCCAGTCCTATATGAAAAGAATCACGCAGAGGACCTTAGCTACTAGCTATGTACAAGCACAGGCAATCAATGAGTGAGCCTGCACTTGCGAAAAAAGTAGGAGAAAAGTGGAAATTCCAGATAAAGTGTTTTCCATAAAAAGTAAAACCCTACAGAACCCAATTCAAGTTTCAACACTCTAGCCAATTTTCACACTAGTGGAAATTCAAATACAAGCAACCCGTATACCTTCGGTCTCTTGGGATAAACACATCCACCACTTTCCCGTACTTATCGAACAGTGGGAACAAGTCGTCGGCAGTCGTACCTGAAAAAAAAATAAAAATAAATATATAAATACTCATGACAAACCCACCTACGAAATAGAAGCAAAAAAAAGGAAGAGCGAAGTGCATACGGAAAGTAATGTTGAGGACGAGGAGAGAGAAGGTGTCTTTGATGTCCGGCGGCCCAGATCTACCGAAGTGCGACATCCTGCTCCGGCGTGCGAAGAGAGAGAAACTAGGGTTTGAGGCTTTTGAGATTTGGGGGGATTTCAGTGGTTCGGTTTGGACTCGGGCTTTAATGAGAACTAGTACAGATCCCGTGCGATGCACGGGGTGCACAAAATTAAGGCTATTTATCAAGTTTTATAATTATATAAATGAATAAAGAAAAATGTACAGGATATATATAGTACGTGACCTGTAATAGGCCAAAATGTGAACACGGGTGATGCACGGGGTCCACAATTTTAAGGTCATTTATTAGTACAGAGTCCGTGCGATGCACGGGGTGCACAATTTTTTAGTATGTGTAATACAAATACATACCGTATGCACGGGACAGAAGCACTAAATGAGTTATTTCCACATAGCTTGTCGGTTAAGTAGCTCCTGAACACGGGTGCACAATTTGTAGTACGTAATATAAAATCAGAACAGATTTCCATACAATTAGATAATAAATTAGATAATAAATAAAGCCTTTTTATTTTAATAAAGATTTTACGTACTTTTTTTTACTTATCGGATGTTATGAGATTTTTTTTGTTAAACCGATTTTATCGGATATGATACAAATACAATTACAGGATTACACAAAATCAGAACAGATTTCTATACAATTAGATAATAAGAATGAATTAGATAAGAAAAAAAAGAAATTAGATAAAGAATTTTGAATCTACCTTTTTTTAGTATAGATAGACTGTACGTACAAATTTTGACTTCACCGATTTTATAAGATTTGTTTTGACAAAATCAAAGATGAATACTGAAGACTGTTTCTATTAACATTTATAATGTATATTTAATGTTTTTTTTTTGGCAAAATATTCTTTTTAAGTGTGATATATAAATATTAAAAATACTTAAAATATTTCAAAATACTTAAAAATATTTTACAACATCTATAAAAACATCTAAAATATTCTATATTATTCACAAATAATGTTTGAAGCTACCTAAATTTTTCTAAACTACCCCGTAAGGAAAATATGTCTAAAAATTCTTCATTTAACCTTCATATATGTATATATATATATAGAGAGAGAGAGCAAATGTGTAAAAAAAAGTTATACAAATAATATTTAAAAGTATCTAAAATATTAGTAATGAGACAGGTGAAATTTACATTTTTAAAAAATCTATATAGATAATGGATTTATAGTAGTAATTAGACTTTTATTTATTTACGTTTAAAGTTGTTACGATAGATGAGGGATGTGATTTTTTTTACTGGAGATGGAATTTTATAAGCTGGGTTATGAAAATTTCTTAAACTCGTCCATGCGATGAGTTTTTTAAGTTGGGTATATAGATTTAAAATTGTAAAAAAAAAAACTTTCATAAATCATTTGATTTGGTATTTTCGGAGAGCTTTATTAATTTAAAAGTGTAAAATAAATAAATAAAAAATGTACAACTGAAAAAGTTACAACCAATTGTATGGAGAATTAAACTAAATCCAATTTTGTAGGATGCATTAAATATTGATTAAATTTTATATGTAAAATAAATAAAAAAAAATAACTGGAATAGTTGTAAGTGTTGCAATATTTTATATTTAAAAAAAATAAAAAATCTTCATTTACTTATTGCATACCTACATTTTAGGAACTACATAGATATTCCTAAATTAATATTGCATACCCAATATTTTAGGAACTAATTAAATGCTAATTTGATTTGCATACCAAAAATATTAGATGCATTAATTAAATGATTGATAAAAATAGCAAATCATTAATTAGGGTTGACTATTCTACATACTACATTTAGTAAATAGTACCCCCTTTAATATAAGTATAGATAAATAAAGGGCCCATTTTTTTTAATGCCGAAAACACCCTTGCCTCAAATATCTAACCTTACCCATTTATGAACACTCTTCGTTCGTCATCCCAATTCCATGTCCCGTCGCCATGACTCTCAGCTTCTTCTGCAGTGCTTCTCTCTCCACTCAAACTCCAAGTTTGTGTCTTTCTCTATCTTTCCATCTCTGTATGTGTAAAAGCTCTTGCAGTATCCAATCTTTCTTTATTTATTTATTTTTTTTCTTTGTTGGGGTATGATTTTCAGGCCTTGTAAAGGTTCACAACCTAATCAACAAAAATGGGATTCCATCGGTCATCACCTCTCCACAGGAATCCCTCCGAAAAGGAAATTGGGTGAAGCTCATTTGTGGTGCTAGCTTTGAGGTACGTCCCCCACAGCCCCTTTTATGCATATGATTTGATTTAGACTCAAAGATAAAACAGTTTACTTACCTAGTTAATCAAAGGTCGACTTCATCTTTGGTCTGATGTAGGATGTGATTGATGTTAGGAATCTTTCTCTGGTTTACGCTCTAGCTGGAGGTAAATTATATGATTCATGAGGCAGATTGTTTAAGAATTACTTTGAATTCATGTGGGCAGAACTTATTTAGGTGATTTTTATGTGATTTTGGAAACTATCCTTCTGTTTCCATGTGGTGTTTGTTGTCCATAGTTGACTGCATTGACTGTGCTGCGGATGAATCAGTTGTCAATGCTGTAAATGAAGGGATTAAGGCAGCCATGGATATAATTCCCAAGGCCTTGGGTTATGATCAGTGTCAATGATAACGAAGACCTTCATTTTCGTAAAGCTGGTACTTTTTGCCCTCTGTTATCCGCTTTATGTGTGTTCTACATAAGTTTCTTTTACCTCGGATGTTAGTAAACATTCAAGTGTCACATCTACAAACATTTAGATTCTCAACAAGTACAGTTGATTGCTTCATATGTCGTGTTTAGTGATAACCCAGTGAATGAGTAACTCAGAGGAAATACGAAATCAAAGCTTCAGGCTCGTCAAGAATTATAGTTTGAGCTTTTTGATTTCTAAAATGCTTTTACTAGGGGATATCAATAACTCGATATGTTACCTTTTGGTCAGAATTTGATCCCAATGATTGCCCATTGGATTGCTCAAGGCCATGTGAGAATGTTTGCCCTGCCGATGCAATCTCATTTTCAGGCATAGTGGGTGTATCCAAGGTGATATTACATCTCTCTCTCTCTCTCTCTCTCTCTCTCTCTCTCTTTAAAATTATTGTTTCTATCTATCAACAACACACTATGTCCAGAACAAGGGTGGTGTCTTGCCTGAACGATGCTATGGCTGTGGTCGCTGCTTACCAGTTTGCCCATACGATAAAATAAGTCAGTGACACTTCTGCTTGGCGACTAAATAGTTCAATCTCATATGCCAATTTGTCCATGCTTTCTTTGCGTTACATATTATTGTGATTATTTTCTCCATTTATTTACCATCCCTATATTTTTTGTTTATCAATGCAGAAGCAATTTCATATGTACGAGATGTTGCGGCTACAGGTGAACTTCTTAACCGGGATGATATTGATGCAATAGAAATTCACACCAGCTTAAGGTAATTTCATAAATATTACCTATTTTGGTGGTCTAAAAGGTGATATAATAAAATGTAACTGACATTTGATTCAACAAACAACCTAGCTTGTGTCTTCATACTGTAATACCTGGCATGCACGAAAAGAATTGCTAGAACTTCTTGTGATTTTCCCTTTGCAATATATAATTACATGTGGTGATGTATTATTCTTCTGTTTCTACTCTTTGAAGAAAGACTTCTTAAAACCTGCATATGAACATATTAGAGAATTACACTTATCGTTTTCTGGGCACTATAGAGCACCAATGGTATGGATAAGTCAATCATAATTCTGTATCTATTCAATTATATTTCTGTATCTAAATTTTAACTGTTATATTGAATACTAATCCACACAGTCAGTTAATGTAGTGAAGATCCATAGGAAAGCTGAATCTTTTCAAGAACTTTGGCATGGTTTAGGGGATTCACTTCATAAGCTGAGGCTTGTAGCAGTAAGTAATGCACAAACTGCAATCTAATTGTGTCATTTCTATTGGACAGCTTAACTGCTGTCTTTTTTTAATTAACTTTTCTTTCTTATTATTTTCTTTTCTCCTTTTTGTGTATATGTTTGTGTGTATGTGCAGGTTAGCTTGCCTGATATAGGGGAGCTTACTGTACCTGCCATGAGTTCTATGTACGAAACAATGAAAGGTAACCTGCATTGCCTCAATCTATGGCAGGTATAGTTGTATGCAAGCTCTATAAATCTTGTAAACATTTCATCAGAAGTTCTATTTTTATTTATTATAACGAGCTTCATGAAATTTCCCTTGTGCTACTGAAGTTGGATGGTCGCCCCATGAGTGGAGATATTGGACAAACCTAAAGGTGTTCGTCCAAATTTTCGATATTTCATGCGCTATTTCATTGTTCTTGTAAAATATATCTATATTTTCTTTCATGTTACAATGTGGTTCATCTGTTCATGTTACAGGTTTTCTTCAGTTAGCGGGTGGTACAAATGCTCACACAGTAGACGGGTTAAAAAGGGCGATGTTATTTCAAACCATCAATATATCTGGTACTTTATTATTTCAGCACATGCGTATTTCTTATTATGTCGTAACTATTATGCATCCACAAATACTAATTTCTACAAATGCAGAGAAATCAAACTCGAGCTAATTTGAGTCATTGCATGCTTCGATCAGTGGGATAGCATTCGGTAGCTATGCTCGAAAGGCGGGTTTGCTCAATAAGTTATTTTCTTTTCTCTTACAGAGGTCACTTTAGCCTTTATCACTAAAACTTTGCAACACGATTTTCCATCCTCCAGATAGTTGGTAGGGTTCTGAGATCTCTGCAATCCGAGCATGGTTACGGCTGTCTTGAAGACTACCCAGACCATCTTCTTGAGGCACTCGAACTTTAGTTGGGACTGTTAAATGCTATAATCATGGTTAGTTTTGCTAAAGCTGAATATGAACCCGGTTTATAGAATTTACCAGTGGCCTTGAATTCGGAAACAAGTGAGATAATGCAACTCTGATAATCTATTAGAATAAAAAAATATGATAAGATATCAAAGATGTCCGTCCCTTTTTTTTTTTGTTTGGCATTTGATAATGTATCTCTTAATAAAATATAACATTTTTTTTAATTTGAATTGTTAGTATAGATATATCACAAATAGTGGAAAATAAAATATCACTTTATATTCCTATGTATGTAAAAAAAAATAGTGTTTTGAACCGATTTTATTGTGTATAAATCTTTTATTTAAAATTAAATACATTTTATTGACCTGATTTACAATTATATATAAGTTTTTATATGCAAATGAAAATTAAAAAATTAAATACAACTCTTTAGGAGTGAAAAGAATATGTTTATATAATATCAACAATGAAAACATAAGTTTAATAAATAATGTGTTATATGAAATTTTAAGAAGTTTATACATGCTACGTGAAACAACATTGACAATTATTGAGATATATTAAAAATTAATTTTTTAAATAACTTGAAAAAGGGAAAAAAAAACATATTTAAAATCGCTGGAAATAAGAAAACATCATGTAAATTTTGTATTTACTATAATTGAAAAGTTAAAATGAATTAATTTAAATTTTTACTATTATATTTAGTAAATAAATAACCTTGTTATATAGTAATAGAAAGTTACGCTAAAATTTATTGAATGCCTTCCTAGCACAATATCATAACAATTCCAATTATATAAAATCATAGTCTATAGTCAATTATTTACAGCCACTTTCGTATTCTAAGTCAGAAAAAAATAGAAAATTACTGACTGATCATGGGCATTGGCAAAGTATTCCATTAAGCACTTAGCTCGACAATTTTGAAGTAGACATCGCCATACCCATATTTATCTACAACGCGTAAAACTGTTGGAAATATAAAGTAGTATTTGATTTTTATTTCTTATTTTCTTATATAAGCGTCAAATTCAGTGGTCAATTTTGGATAGAGAGCTACATGGTCATGATTTTAAAAGGACACCAAAATTGAATATTTGGTTTGTACCGAAAAAAAAAATAAAAAATTGAATATTTGGTATATACATCTACTACCAACATATTAAAACTACTATTTCTTCCTCGTGGATGAAAAATAATACTACAATAAACAGGTTGTCCCCGTCGGATGATTTTTTAATATAAACAATTAATTATAACAATTGCTAAGAAGGGAAGTTATGAGAACCAAAATTTAATTAAATGGCTGTTAATTAATTTTCAAAACTTTGATTTTCAGGGAAAAAAAGAAAAAAAGAAAAAAGCAGTGAGTCAAATTCCTATTCATCTTATATATTTAATGTGACAATTTTTTTTTTTAATGTGACAATTTAATAACGCTAATAGTTCTTTTTTTGTTTATTCACGCTTCTAAATTTGACCTTTACGGAAAAGATTACCATAGGAAGGTTTTAATTATTGTTGTACTATACATTATATATTCTTGTCTCTTGTCATAAATACCTACACATTGTTTTATTGACAACTAGTATTCGATCATGTGTATTTGCACAGATGTAAATAAAATATATGAGTTATTTGAATGTCTATAATATTAAAATTATAATTTAGATAATATTATTATATTTTAAACATAGAGTATTATAAGTTAAATTTATATATAATATTAAAATTATAAGTTAGATAATGATATTATATTTTAAAATTTGATCATTGGTTAAAATAAATAGTACATAACGATTTGATTGCATATGAATCACTATATTGATTGTATAAATGTAATAAATAATGTAATTTGTAATTAGGGATCATGACCAATTCATTAGCTTAAAAATATTAAATTTATTATACAAAATTGTTTATGCGATTTTAAGTGATTTTTCTATGACATTAAAATAAATTAATTTATTTTAAAATAATCGCTTAATCAGATAAAAAAATATAATATTGATTTTAGAATAAATAACTTGAACAAAAGGTTTTCACAACATAATTATTATGTTTATGTAACTTTTATATATTATTTAGTGTAAAATATAATTATTAATTTTAATAATAACTATTATATGATACAGAAAAAAATATAATTATTACTCAATTAACAACTCGTAATATATTAAATTATCCATTGAAAACTCTATCAATTCATAACCCGTAATATATTCAATTATCCATTGAAAACTCTACAGGTAAAACTGTTTATATTTATTATTTATATTGAATTTGTCTCATTTATAAATTGTATAACTTATGTAGAGTACACCAATTTTCTCATAGTTTTTATATATTTATTTTTCTAGTCATATTTTTTATGTCTTCTATTTATATTCTTGAGAATTATGTTAAAAAAAATAAATTTAATATAAAAAATAACTGAAAATTTAGGCCAAAATTCAATGTTACATCATACATTATTTAATAATACATTACTATTACCAAACATCCAATTTGCCTTTCCGTAAACATTAAATTATTACAAAGTTTTCTGGGTCTTCTTTATTGGCGACATCGCTGCCACAAGGTAAATGCTAGTCATGACTTGGTACTTAACTATGTAAATTAATAGCNAGGCAAAATTTATTAATATGTTTTTATCATATATATATTCATCATTTTCCTAATGCCTTTCCATTGTTTTTCTACTTTTTTGTTTCACGAACCTTTTTTGCCACAAAATCTTCTACGTCCTATGGCTCCTGTGGAATTGTATATATATAAATAAAAATAAAAAATATTCATTATTCTCATTTCTTTATCCAGTCTCACTAATACATTTAAAAAATAGAAAGTAACTATTAATATATATTTTCTAAAAAAAGTTATTCACTCATTCACTTATTTATTATTTCTATTCGTGTCATTATGGTTTTATACTACACTTATATCACATTAATTTTAACTAGTACAATTCTCGTGTATTACACGGGTGTTGAATTGGAAAGTTTTTGTAAAATATTATTTTTTTTTTTAAAAAAACTAAAATAATTTAATTTTATATAAAACATTACTTTGAGTTTTAATAAAATTGTCAAATTATATTTTTTTAATCATAATAATTAAACACTCCTACATTAAATGAAAATGTCAACCCGTATTAAATTTGTTTACTTATATCATTTAAAAATATTGATATTATTTTGTATTACATAAGTACAAAAATATATATCTTAAACAAATAGAAATAATATGATAATATGTATATGCATAAGTGTAGAATATGTTTATTTAATATTAAGCAAAATAGATTAATTTGTTTACTTAATTAGATGACTAATACATCAAGTGTCGTATCAGTCGTGCTTCATAGTTTTTTAACTTTATATGTACTTTTAGAATTTAGATATATAATTATTTATTTTTATTAGATTAACAACAAATCAATTAGATTTGAAATAAATATCATTTTTAAAAGAATACATACCAATTTCTATTATTTTATAATATAATTTATAGTTTGATTTGATATAATTTAATTTAGTTTGATATATAAATTTTAATTTTATTTATAAGGATATATATTATTATTTTGTATTATATATATATATATATATGGATGTCAAATCAAAAATAATCAAAATCTGATTAATTTGATATATTATATATGTAAAACTGATAAGAAATACAAAAGTTATGAATTTATAAAGTAGTTTACGATAACTAATTGTAGAAGTAAAGAAGGAAAAAACCAATCATGAATTTAGTGTGATAAAAAATATTAATTTATATCCAAACCTATCTCCAAAGCATGATTTTTTGCCAAATAAGCTAGCTTATATGATAAAAGCGATTTGTAAAATTAGTTGATAAGTTAGGCGAAATAAAATTTTCAATGAGCTTATTTGGAAAGCTACCCAATAAAGCTTATGAGAAAACACACCCTAACTTTTGTTTCACATTTACTAAATAGCATTTGTCATAATCATCTTTGGTATGAACGGAGTTCAGTTTGTAATGCTCTGATTGACGATTTCTTCACTTTCGATCGAGTAACTAAGGTGAGAGCCCGTATGTCTGAAGCATGAGAGTTTACCACGTAGGCTCAGCGTATTCTGAAATTAGATATAGAGGGCATTATTACATTTAAGTTATATTTCTTCATATCACATAAATTTTAATTATTACATTTAAATTATATTTCTTCATATTCTCAAATTTATCTATATTTTTTAAAATATTTTTTTTAACTTTTCTATATCTATTTTTAATTGAGATATATATTTTTTTTAATAAATTTTTTTTATAAAGTGCAACCCAATAATTCAATTGAGCCCACATAAATGTCTCATCCTAAATCCATTTTCCAATCAAAGTCAAGGCCACCATTCGATCCACCTAACTTCCCCAACCACATCTTCCCTTTGCCTCTCTTCCAAGCCTTCAATCTCCCTACCGATACATACATATATGCATACAAACATATATACACACCATACACATGAACAAAATGAACCAAACACCAACTGCCAAGTGCCACGTGAATTCCCTTGTATGAATTCTTGATCTGCCAAATCAATAAAATAAAATATATAGTATAATTTTTATTTTTTCCCCCATTTACAGCCCACCTTCTCTTAACAGCCAACAGT
This sequence comes from Striga asiatica, assembly GCA_008636005.1. Lineage (NCBI taxonomy): Eukaryota > Viridiplantae > Streptophyta > Magnoliopsida > Lamiales > Orobanchaceae > Striga > Striga asiatica. Next base: position 99,953 of record BKCP01000447.1, on the reverse strand, counting down.
CTACACTTAATTCTCGTATATATATATATATATATATATTCTCTTGTTGTCCTGCATCTCTTCTACAACACAATACTGGTTATTCTTCAGGTGGATTGTTAAATTGTCGGAAAGGTAGATGCATTTTGTTTAATTATTTACTTTTTTTTTGGTTCTGTTTCTTTTGTGATTAGGGCTTTGAATTTGGCCGAGCTTTGATTAATCACCTGTTTCATGTGTAAATTGGATGGAATTCTGATGATCAGATCCATTATTTCAGTGTCGATCCATTATTTTTTTAGCTTTTGTTGCTTGATTTATCAGATCCCTGTTGGATTTTATTTATATTATTGTTGATGTTTACGAGGAAGAATGTCCTCCTCGTCAGTCACACACACGCACCATATATATACTTGGGTTTAATATGGGGATGTCCCTGCTTTTGCTGGAACTTCAGTTAACCTATGATTTGGTGTTATTTTTACGACATTCTAGTATGTGCATTTTATGATTTTAAGCTTGTAACTTATAAGTATAGATCTGTTCGTGATGGGTGGGGTGGGTCATGTTTTTGAATAATTGAAGCAGTTGATGTTATTTTGTTTGTTTGTTTACATTACAAGAACCTGTGTTTGCGATCTGAGTGCTGATCTAAGTTGTGTGTACAAATTGCATTTTCATTCGAAAATTAAGCTCGCGTTTGCGTTATTTCGTGAATAAAGATTTGAGTGCATATGTTATGAGGCTACTTGAGAAGGATATTTTACCAACATGCATTGGAGACCCTTGTTTTATTGGGAATTCAATTGTTGATCCTGCATTTTCCGCTTCTTGTTGGGAGTACAGTTTGGTTTAATATGTACACTTGTATAGGTACTGTAATATCTTAGGCTCACATTATGAGGGGACAAACGTTCTTATTAGATATTGGACAGTTGTGGAATATTTTTGCTGATGTTGTCTTTACAAACAGGAGGTGTTTCAGAGAAAGCCATGGCGACCGGACAATTGTTCTCCAAAACCACTCAAGCACTATTTTACAATTACAAGCAACTACCCATCCAGCGGATGCTTGATTTTGATTTTCTTTGCGGTGAGCACAAACTTCAGTCTGGAATTACTTTCTCGTGATAACTACAAGAAAATCACATTTTTAGCAGATAACTGGGTTTTTTTTATTTTTTTTAACAAGTTTTGTCCTATTTTTGATATTGCAGGTAGAGACACCCCTTCTGTTGCGGGAATTATAAATCCTGGCTCTGAGGGGTTTCAGAAACTATTTTTTGGCCAAGAGGAAATAGCTATCCCAGTCCATTCCACGTGAGTTTCTTACGTTCTTTTAGTTTTTCTTCTTACACACCTCAAATTTTATGTTAAAGAGGCCCAGGATTCTTCTTCTGATGCATTGATCTATTGGTTTTAAGTTTATCAGATAGTCTCACACAAATAATAACTTCCCTATCATCTTTTGATGAATTTAATTCACGCAGAACTTTTTATTCATCAACTATTGTACACTCATGTGTAGATGGTTATGATTAGAAATTCAAACAATATGAGTGAAGTTGAATTTTTCCCCTTAATGCAGAATTGAAGCGGCTTGTGCTGCACATCCTACCGCTGATGTTTTCATTAACTTTGCATCATTCAGAAGGTTTGTCTTGTCAGATTATATACATCTCATTTTATGTTGACTCGTTTCTTCTAGTCTAATAATTGCCATTCATTTTGCAGTGCTGCTGCATCATCTATGGCCGCTCTCAAGCAACCAACTATTAAGGTTGCAGCTATCATAGCTGAAGGTGTACCTGAATCGGACACCAAACAGTTGATTGCTTATGCAAAAGCAAACAATAAGGTAACTATTTTTTATGTTTTCTTCAGTCACCATTTCAACTCTTTCATACAGTATTTAGTTTTTCACAAGATTCATGTGAGAGATGCATATATTAAAAAACGGGCTTGTTTAGGTTGTCATTGGACCCGCTACTGTGGGTGGTATTCAAGCTGGAGCATTTAAGATTGGAGATACTGCTGGAACGATTGATAATATTATTCAGTGCAAGTTATACAGGCCTGGATCTGTTGGCTTCGTCTCCAAGTCTGTGAGTAATCATACTTTTTAATTGGACAAACATTAACTTCTTATACCTTATTATGTATTGTGAGATTCAGTTAACTCATGCATTATGTTGGAATCACAGGGTGGTATGTCGAATGAACTCTACAGTTCGATTGCTCGTGTCACAGATGGAATTTATGAAGGTCTGATTTTTATATCTGGATCCTAGTCTGACCTTATTTTTACTATCTTTGTGATGTCGGGAATAAGAGTGGTGTTCGTCATAATTTGTATAGGCATTGCAATTGGAGGAGATGTATTTCCTGGGTCTACACTTTCTGACCATGTCCTGCGGTTTAACAATATCCCTCAGGTACATCATTGATCATTTTATGATGTAGAAGTTGTTAGACCCAATGTACTGTTAATCCATCTCGGAAAGTTAGAGTTAGAACCAATTTTATTAAATGAAAATGACTCAACAGTCTGGAAAACTATCATTTACAATGTTACTTGTAATAACAAATGTTACTCACAATGACCTTGTTCGTATTCTTGTTTCTCTGTTGTAGACCATTTGACGTGATTTTTGCTACTCAGCATTTCAGAAAGCAAGCTGTTGCTTTGGTTAGAGTAAGATTGGCTCTTTTATAGTCTGTTGATTAGACCCTTACTTGGTGGTTAAAACAGATTAAGATGATTGTCGTTCTTGGAGAACTTGGTGGACGTGATGAATATTCCCTAGTTGAGGCCCTAAAAGCAGGGAAGATCAACAAGCCTGTGGTTGCCTGGGTCAGTGGAACTTGTGCTAAGCTCTTCAAATCGGAGGTCCAGTTTGGTCATGCGGTAAGCTTTTTCATGTTTTCTATTATACTGTTTTACAATAATTCCACGTTTTTTGCACTTTAATACCGATCATAATGTTATGATTATTTATTCATCAGGGGGCCAAGAGTGGTGGTGAGTTGGAATCTGCTCAGGCCAAGAATCAAGCACTTAAGGATGCTGGTGCTGTTGTTCCAACTTCTTATGAAGCATTTGAAGGTGCAATCAAAGAAACATTCGAGAAACTGGTAGCGCTACTGTCTGAAATTGAAAAAGAATTCTCAAATATTATTGTTCTTTTTCTCTTCCTGATGGCTAAAGTGCTTAGTTCTTTTCTATTAGGCTGAGGAAGGTAAAATCTCACCTGTGAAGGAGGTCAAACCTCCTCAAATACCAGAAGATCTTAACTCGGCTATAAAGAGCGGGAAAGTTCGGGCTCCAACGCACATTATTTCCACAATCTCTGATGATAGAGGTACAAATTGTGTAATCTCTGTTGTCAAGATTCTCTATAGTATAGCAATATATATCTCTACATGCTTTAACTTGTCTTGTATCTACTGGCAGGTGAAGAGCCAACATATGCTGGTGTACCAATGTCCTCCATTGTTGAACAGGGATTAGGAATTGGTGATGTCATTTCTTTGTTGTGGTTTAAGCGGAGCCTTCCTCATTACTGCACACGTTTTATAGAGGTGATTTTTGGATATCGAGAAACCCATTCCTCCCTTACCGACACCTATATTTTACCGGATTGCCATTTTAAATGCCCTGAAAGGATGTTCTGGTTGTATAAGCTCTCAAAAAGTTGTGATTCTTACTTTATTTTATTTTTCCTTGTAAAAGGTCTTATTAGTTTGCAAAATAAGTGCAGAAGTTGATTATATTTTTCAAATAAACTTTGCGAAGAGCAACCTTCTCTGAACTGGGTCCATTTCCATATTGATTTGCTCTTTGGACTTGAACCATCTTTTCTTAATACTGTCATTATCTTGCCAGATTTGTGTAATGTTGTGTGCTGATCATGGTCCCTGTGTCTCTGGTGCCCACAACACCATTGTCACGGCTAGAGCTGGGAAAGACCTGGTCTCCAGTCTCGTTTCAGGTAGACTGCAGGGAAAAAAAGATCTACTTTTAATTTAACACACAAATCAAAATCCTAAAAGATAGCTTCTAACTCATTGAGCGAGTAACATGACTATATTCCTTGCAAAACAGGTTTGCTGACAATTGGCCCTAGATTTGGCGGGGCTATTGACGATGCCGCTCGATACTTCAAAGATGCTTTTGAGAGGGTGAGTTTCTGTAATTTTGTGACCATTCACAGTGTCTTAGAATTTAGTTTCCCCTTCCATTGAAATTTGAGTAAGGTTTAATCCTATTTGTGTTTTTTCTCAGGGTCTTACTCCTTATGAGTTTGTGGAAGGCATGAAAAAGAAGGGCATTCGTGTTCCTGGTATTGGGCACAGGTAATAAACTACTCTAACATCTTCCTTGGTTCTTTTGTTGCATGTAAAAAATAATAGTAATCATCATTTATTACTTTTAAGTTAAAATTTTCCATCAAATCTTGACAAATGCCATTTCATTTTCTCTCCAAAAAGAATCAAGAATGCTGACAACAGAGACAAGAGGGTGGAGTTGCTACAGCGTTTTGCACGGGCTAATTTCCCATCCGTTAAGTACATGGAGTACGCTGTTACAGTAGAAACCTATACCTTGTCAAAAGCAAACAACCTCGTACTAAATGTTGATGGTGCTATTGGGTCCTTGTTCTTGGACCTTCTTGCTGGTAGTGGAATGTTCACCAAGCAAGAAATCGATGAGATTGTTGGAATTGGCTATCTCAATGGTCTCTTTGTTCTTGCTCGTTCCATTGGTCTCATTGGGTAAGTTCGATTTCTCCAATGTTTACACGATTTCCATGTTTTGAGATTATCAATCATGGGGCTTTGTTACAAAATTCTACATCTGTTTTAATATTACCAATTTACACCCCAAATCAGTAGAAGTATGTATTTGCTTAAATGGACTTTTACAAAGAAAAACCTTTTAAGATTTGGGGTGTGTAGAAAAACTCAGAAGATTTCTGAAATTTTCAGAAAGCTCACAGATCAAACCTAAAAAATAAAATATAATTAAAAAAATGAGCTCAAAGGATAATGTGTTCTACTGCTCTTCGAAGTGCCCCTTATTAATAACGCATGATATTATTTGCAATTTTAAGAAAGTACTGGTCTTTTCTTTTTCTTTTTTGAAATTTTTTAGTATCTAGATTGAATCCTGTAACCCCATTCATGCTAAATTTCGCAAATTTTAGGCATACATTCGACCAGAAGAGACTGAAGCAACCGCTTTACCGCCACCCGTGGGAAGATGTTCTTTATACCAAGTGAGAGTTTTTTAAGAGAGGCAAGATGGCCACATACGTCCGGTTATGTGGCATTATTCAAGGCTTTTCGTCTTGATTATTTGTCATGTCGTTTCAGTTATTTTGGTATTTTGTTGTGTTGCTGAAAAGCATTTCAATTATTTCTGTAATTTTTAGCTGTAGAGAACTCTGTTCGGAAATTGCCTGTCGTGAATTCTTGCTTCGTTATGTAGTCGAGAGAGAGAGAGAAGAAAAAAAAAGGATTATAAGAATAAGAAAATCCATTGTTTAAGAATTTGAGAATGCTACTCTTAGGTTACGGGATTTATTATTTCATTACGTATATTTGGAAATGTGATAAGTGTTATTTTTTTTTTATATATATTTATATTTCCCAACACTAATCACAATTGATATTAGGAATCATATGTCACATTTTATTAATTTTTTTAACGAGGAAATGACACTAGCTAGATGCATTTGTTTATAAACGAATTCAATCCATACTCAAAATTTAATTCAATTTTATTTCAACTATTGAACTCCTGTTCGTTTAAATAATAATGGTCATTTACCATATTCATTGTGCGCTCCGTCAGAGAAAATTTGGGGGAACTTTTTCAGAAAGGTGAGGTAAGATGATTTGAAGGCTTTAAAATTGATTTGACGACTGTTTTGACAATGCTATGTCACCTATGGTTCGAGTTGATTTGATGAGATTGCTGTGTGCGATTGACCTAGGGTTCGAGTTGATGAGATCTAGAGGAGATTAAGGTTTTCAGGGCCGATTTGACCGTGTAATGATTGCTATGATATTATTGAATGCCGATTTATATTATCTTCAATATTATCAATATAGTTTAATACTATCAATCAATAATTTTTACACATCTCACCAATTTTAATTTACTATTCATCATTTCATATTATCTCTTCTACTTTTACATCAAATCAACTTTATTATTTTATTTAAAAATTATTTTAATATAAGCTTAAAATCTTACTAACAATACTATATTTTTTTCAATATTAACTCTTGTAAATTAAAATTTTTTTTTTTCTGTTAACCATAGTTAATTTTGAAAAAGTTGGTAAAATTATGTTTGAGTGGGATTTTGAGTTTAGATTAAAATAATATTTAAAATAAAATTATTAAAGTTGATTTGATATAAAATTAGAAGAGAAGTGATTGAAAGTGATGAGTAGTTAAAATTATGTAAGTGGATGAATAGTGAATTAAAGTTTTTGTGATGTGTAGGGATGATTTATTGATATTATTTAATTATATTGATAATATTGATGATAGTGGGGTTTGTTGGGACATGTGAAGATCTCGTTATGTACAAGTCATGAATTCAAACATCAACAATAAACCTACGTGCAGTGGATCAAGAGGTTTAACGTTGAAAACTTACGGTTTAAAATTCGCAAACTCTGAGACGTTGTAAATTTTCGCTGTAGGAGATCGTCTGAACTCAGAAGCCGTTGGGCAGCGGGATTACTCCTCGTTGGATGTCGAGAAGCTTGTCGGGAGCATCGTCGGGTCGCAGTGTCTCGCGGACATCGACAAGGCGCGAGTTCGTTGTGCGGCTGCGGGTGATGTCATCGACGTGTGCCTGCTGCTGCTGCGTCGCGGTGGATCACCGGGCTGCTGGTCGCGCTCGACAGATACGTGGGCTCGCGATGAACGCCGGGCTCGCTCGCAGTGGTCGCCACGGCTCGCGTACGGTAGTTGATCTCGGGGTCTCGGTTACCTCGGGATCTTCTGCTATATTTTTCGACACCTCTCTGTTTGTCTTGGCGGAGCAACAAAACAAAGATAAACTCGACTATATGGGACTTGAGGGGCGTCCGAATATATATGTATATTTGGGGTCTCTCTTCTCTTCCCATGAGCTTACTGGGGTATTTATAGGGCTATATCAGGGATCCTAAGGAAGTGATGATGTGGGCTTCTTAAGTCATTGGGCCCAACTATGAGCCAATCCCACTTGGTCTAATTACTTAAATAATGTTTCGGTCCACTAACGAAACACTATTGGTCTCCCTTATCATCCCCGAATTATATTTGAGACTCAAATAATAATTTTTTGAATTACCTCCCCACGTTTAAGATATAATGTCCATCAATTAATATGATTATTGACAATAAAAAATTAATGGATATCTTGAACCGAAGTTAGCACCACTCAAATTTTTATTATTATGTCGGAACTTAATCTACCTGCAGGGTTTAACATAACAATCCTTCATGAGCTCACTTCGGGGACATCATTAAACTAACGCACATGATAACCGTAACTATTCTAACAGCACATCGTACATGCAATATTATTACCCAAAACATCAAGACTATTGACCCAACATAATGGATCTCACTTTTAGTGAATCAAAGTAATAGCTACTGCGTGCACATGCCTGTTTATATCCATAATCACCTGTTGCTGAGAATATAATCTTTCATTTACCTGTAAAAGTTCCTCAAACTGATATATGTTGTGGCATCATAAACTTGGTCATCTTTCTTTTTTTATACTTAATACCTTGGATATAACTCATAATCCATGCAAACATGTTATTCCGTGTGATGTGTTTCATTTTTGAAAACAGAAAAGTTCACCTTTCTCTGATAGCCTCTCAACTTTTGACTATCCTTTTCAACTTATACATTGTGACATTTAAGGGCCTTTTTATGTCCCATCTCATTTAGGATACAAATATTTTCTTACAATAAGAGATGATTTTATTAGAGTAACTTGGGTTTACCTTCTCATTCATAAACCAGACACTAAAATCCATCTCTCTCATTTTTACAACATGGTTCTGACCCAATTTGATAAAAAAATTAAAACCATAATAACAGATAATGGTTCTGAGTTCATTCTCCATGATTTTTATGTTCAACATGGCATTATGCATAAAAAATCTTGTGTTGAAACACCTCAACAAAATGCTAGAGTGGAAAGAAAACATCAACACATTATTTAAGTAGCTAGATCACTCATTTCATGCTCATTTACCTCTGTATTTCTGGACTGATTGCATACAGTGTTGTTCATATCATTAACAAGATACCTTCTTAGTTTTGCAAAACAAGTCTCCTTTTGAAATGCTCTTTAACAAATTCCCCACATATGATCATTTGAGAGTCATTGGGTGTCTTTGTTATGCATCAACATTAACATCACATAGACATAAATTTGATCCTAGAGCACTTAGGTTGTAAAGGATAGACCCTTTACAATTTGGATACCAAAAAAATATCAGTCTTCAGAAATGTTATCTTTATGAGAGTTTTTTTTCCTTACAACACGGACAACTTCTCTCAGTCAAATAAACTTCTCTTTCCTACCCCTTCTCAGGATTTTTCATAAGATAGTCCATACACTATTAAATCCAATCAACAACCACAAAATACTACAATTGCCTCCCTCATTCCAATCACATTACTGAAACTGACACAAACACTGATATCCCTACAATTGAAATTTCCTCACCCTCATATCCTAAAACTTCTATGTCAACACAGAGAAGAAGATCAAATAGAATACTCAAACTTCCAAATTATCTAAATGTTTACCAACATTCACTACATCCTCATCTTTCTTCTTCCAACTATGTAAATACACTCTCAGATAACTCTGGGACACCAAAATATGCTATTTCTTATTTCTTGTCTACCTCATCTTATCTAATTCACACAGTTGTTTCACTGCATCCATTTCAACTATAATAGAGCCTAAACCATATAGACATGCTGCTACAAATCCTCTTTGGCAAGAAGCCATGAATAAAGAGATAAGTGCTTTAGAACAAACCCACACATGGCATCTTACTGAACTTCCTAAAGGTAAACATTGCATATGATGTAAATGAGTTTACAAGATCAAATATAAATCTGATGGCACTATTGAGAGGTATAAAGCAACACTAGTTGCAAAAGGATATACTCAAGAAGAAGAGATAGATTATTTTGATACTTTTTCTCCTCTTGCAAAAATTACAACTGTCAGATTCTTAGTTGCATTGTCATCTTTAAAACATTGGCATGTTCATCAATTAAATGTCAATAATGCCTTTTTGCATGGTGATTTATTTGAAGAAGTGTATATGCAACCCCCCCTTGGATATTCTTTGCCTCATAGTAACTTGGTTTGCAAACTTAATAAAAGTCTTTATGGCATTAAACAAGCCTCAAGGCAATGGTTTTAAAAACTCACAAACTGTCTTACCCTTTATGGCTTTAAGCAATCTATTGTTGATTTTTCTATTTTTTGCATGACTGTTTCTGATTCTATCACTGTTCGGCTAGTCTATGTAGATGATATTATTTTTACAGGGAATAACTTAGAACATACTAAAGCCATAAATCCCATTTGGATACTTTTTTTACTATTAAGGATCTAGGACAACTTAAATATATCCTCTCATTCAGATACAGGAATTCATATGTGCCAAAGAAAGTATGCTTTGAATATACTTAATGATACATGTATGCTAGCTTATAAACCTACCACAACACCTATGGAATCTACCCTTAAGCTCAATAATTCAAGCAATGATTTTAATTTTTTACCTGATCATTCTAATTAAGTGTAGGAGATTGGTCGGTAGACTTCTTTACATAACAATATGCAGGCCTTTTTTCTGTGCAAACACTAAGTCAATTTATGTCTAACCCAACACACCAACACATGCAATCAGCTCACAGGGTGCTCAAGTATGTAAAGAATACCCTTGGTAAGGGAATTCTATTTCATAAAGATTCTGAGTTACATTTCACAACATTCTCTGGTAGTGATTGGACCTCTTGCACTGAGATAGGGAAAAGTGTGACTGGATACCTCATTTTTCTTGGCAAGTCACTTATATCTTAGAAGTCCAAAAGGCAATCAAACTTGAGCAAAAGCTCTGCTGAAGCAGAATACAGAGCTCTTGACTTCACTAGTTGTGAAATTCAATGGTCATCATCTTTATGTGAAGAATTGAGAATACACTTATCCTCTCCTGTTTCATTGTTTATAGATAGTAAAAGTGCATTAGCCATGGTATCAAACTCAGTCTTCCATGAACGGACCAAATACATAGAATTCGATTCCCACTTGATAAGTGAAAAGATAACAAAATGATTAATACATCTACAACACATCTCTACAAAAGACCAATTGGTAGACTTCCTCACTAAGCCTCTACCAGGCCCTATATTCCAACACTTGTTCTACAAGATTAGCATGCCTAATACACATGCTTTTCTTGCGGGGTTAAGATATAGGGTCAAAATAGTCTTTTGGAATATAAAGTGTTATTTGTAGATTCTAAGTGCTTTTGTATCTCAACATTTTTTAGTAAAACCAACATGTACTATATAAACAAATATCTCAAACCCTAATAACACATCATTAATTTTTCCCTTTCATCTTCCTTGTATTTATTCTCTCTCTCCGTGTTCATTTTCTCTCTTTCACTGTGTATACGATTTCTCATATCTTCAAACATAAATCACTACAAAAAAATTGCTATATTCCAACGGAAAATCCTACGGTAATATATTCCAATGGAAATTCCAACGGATATTCCAATGGTATAGCTTCCGTTTGAATCATTCCAATGGAAATTCCAATTGAAATACTCCGTTGGAATGTGTTTTTCATTAGAATTTTAGATGGAATTTGATGATTCCAACGACTTTTTACCGTATGAATTTCCGTTGGAATATGCAATTTCCGTTGGAATTTTTATTTTTACCCCCGTTGAAAAATCTACCGTTGGAATCGTCAAAATCCAACGAAATTTCAATGGAAAACTCATTCCAACGGAATATTTCTGTTGGAATTTCTATTGGAATAATTCCAACGGAAATAATAGCATTAAAATATCTGTTAGAATTTCCGTTGAAATTTTATTGAAATATATTTCCGTTGGAATTTTACCATTTTCTTGTAGTGAATGCTTTGGTATTATGTATCAGAAATTCCTAGTGTGATAAGTATATGGGAGAGAAGTTTGAAGTTTTTAGGAAATTATCTATTCGTTTACCCAAAGGATTAGGAAAGGCGTAACACAATTGCAAATGTTAAAAAAAAAAAAATATAAATAATAATAATAATGGTGGATACAGTTTGAACTTTTTGTACGATCCAAGACAAAATCTAACGCACTAATATCCACACAAAATCTAAGGGGGGTGTATTCAATTAGGACTTTTAGAGACTTTTTAAGACTTTTGAAATTTAGGAGTATTCAATTGAAACTTTTTGAGACTCTCAGAAAGTTTACATGTATTCAATTAAAACTTTGCAAGAGTCTCTAAAAGTGGTCCGTTATTCAAGTTAGGAAGATTTTAAGAGACTTTTAAAAGTAAATGATTCTTGGAGACTTTTTAACCAAAAGTATAAAGAAAATATACATGTGAAAATCTCACCAAATTTGTGAGATTTATGAAGACTCCCCTCTCTCCGTCTCTTCTAACAGATATTCTTATAAAACCTTACTTTGTCTCACGGAATTAATTTTGAAGCTTTGCTATGCTATCATAACATCCAGACCTTTTAGTTGTTGGTAGTTTATGCAGATATATTCCTAGTTACCATAACTCCACTTGACCTCCTTTTGAGTTAAAATAAAAGTCCATGCTTCAATTCAAGGCTTTTGTGTTCATCTAGAGAAAAGAAGGTGCACGCTTTCAGAGATAAAATTATAATGCGGGCTTAAAATCCTCAAACGATTTGAAAACAATGTTGCAGACGTTTCCCATGGTAGAAATAATTTGTTTTTTCTCCTTATTTCCAATATCATTGCTACTGTTATATTTAAATGCTTGAATAACAGAAGAAACTACATACAAAGAGGAAATTATCTCCTGACTAATAACTATGCTAGTCTGTAGTCAACACATGGATGTGGGGTGAAAAGCATGAACATAAGTGCATGATATTGTTTAATTTTATTTTTGTTCTTTTTGATTATTCTATTTTTCTTAAAATGTTAATAAGATAATTATTGCACTCTTTTGGTATGATTGTTAAATATATTTCTTTTTTTTTTTCTTATCGAGTTCGTTTGTTATAATATTTTTTACTCTTGTCTTCATTCTGGCTCAATAGGTAGTGTTTAATATCATAACTCATTTTAATATGATATTATAATTTTTTAATTACTAATTTGACTTTATTGATATTAGTCATAATTTTTTATGAACATTTCATACAAATTTAATTATTATATGAAGCATTATATGAATTATAAAACTCTTATAAAGTCCAAAAAAGTTCACATTAAAAGTCTTGAAAAGTCTCAATAACAATCTCACAAAATCCACAGAAGTCATTAAAAGTTGCATAAAGTCCACAAAAGTTATCCATTTTAAAAAGTCTTAAAAAGTCTTGAAGAGTTCTAATTGAATACAACCCCCTAAGACAGTGAATTCTTTATTGTAAAATTGAAAGAGATATTTTATCCGTCATCTTTAATATCATAATACTAATACTCTTTTTTAGCTAGGATGAAGACATCAAAAAGTTACTCTACAGTGCATACCAAAAACCTCACTGTAGTGTAGATAGCCGCAGTCCGCAGAAGATCAGTCGAAGGAACTCTTTCCCAATTCTCATATCTCCTCTTCTTCACCCTGAATTTCATCCCTGATTTTTTTAAATCTGAACAAATTGCAGAGCTTCGGGGCAACTGACAATTAAGGAGGCCGAGCACCACACGAGCCGGAACAGGCGAGAAAATGGCAAGCAAGGCGACCCCCGACGATCACAATCCCGAATCTCAACCTCCGCCCGCCGACCAGAACGGCCTCCGCAATACCAGCGCCAACAGGTTCGTCAATTACGTGAACAAGGCTGTGTCACAGTACACCGAGGACGCGAGGCTTCACGCCGTCTTCGAGCGGGCGGCCCGAGAGCCTGGAAAAACCTTCGATTACGCGCAGTGCCTGAGAACGAGCAGCGAGCTCGTACCGGAGCAGGAGATCTCGGCCTACTTGTCGAAGATGCAGCGTGGGGGGCTCATCCAGCCCTTCGGCTGCACCATCGCCGTCGACGAGTCGGACTACCGAGTCATAGCCTACTCGGAGAACGCGCGCGGGCTGCTCGGATTAATGCCTCAGTCGGTCCCGAGCCTCGAGAGGCCCGAAATTCTAGCTATCGGGACTGACGTGAGGACGCTATTCACACCATCGAGCTCCGCCATGCTGCAGAGGGCATTTAGGGCTACAGAAATTACGCTCCTAAATCCACTTATGGTCAACTCGAAGAATTCCGGTAAACCGTTTTATGCAATTCTACACAGGATAGACGTAGGGGTGGTGATTGATTTGGAGCCAGCCCGGCCCGAGGACCCGGCCCTCTCCATAGTAGGGGCCGTGCAGTCCCAGAAGCTTGCTGTAAGAGCCATTACCGAACTGCAATCTCTCCCTAGTGGTGATTACAGGGTCTTGTGCGATGCAGTTGTGGAGCAAGTGAGGAAGTTGACCGGGTATGACAGGGTCATGGTCTACAGGTTCCATGAGGACGAACACGGTGAAGTTGTGGCCGAGAGCAGAAGGCCCGATCTCGAGCCCTACATCGGGTTGCACTACCCCTCAACTGACATTCCCCAGGCCTCTAGGTTCCTTTTCAGACAGAACCGAGTCAGGATGATCGTGAACTGCAATGCAGAGCCTGTTAAGGTAATTCAGGACGAGGCACTGATGCAACCTTTGTGCCTGGTGGGCTCCACCCTCCGGGCCCCACACGGCTGCCATGCTCAGTACATGGCAAACATGGGGTCGATTGCTTCATTGACTCTGGCAGTCCTTGTCAACGGAAAAGATGAAGAGAATGTGGTTAGGGGTCTAAACTCCATGAAGCTGTGGGGTCTGGTCGTTGGCCACCACACATCCGTCAAGTACGTGCCTTTCCCACTACGTTACGCGTGTGAGTTCATAATGCAGGCCTTTGGGCTCCAGCTCAACATGGAGTTACAGCTAGCGTCACAATTGTCCGAAAAGCGTGTATTAAGGACACAAACCTTGTTATGCGACATGCTGCTTCGTGATTCGCCGACTGGGCTTGTTACGCAGAGCCCCAGCATCATGGACCTCGTTAAATGCGACGGGGCTGCTTTATACCACCAGGGGAGATATTATCCTCTGGGGGTCACCCCCACCGAAACACAGATAAATGACATCATTCAATGGCTGTTGGAGTTTCATGGGGACTCGACTGGTTTGAGCACGGATAGTTTGTGTGACGCTGGTTACCCGGGAGCAGAAATTCTGGGAGACGCCGTTTGCGGGATGGCCGTTGCCTATTTCACGAAAAGGGATTATCTGTTTTGGTTCAAATCGCACACGGAGAAAGAGATCAAGTGGGGTGGGGCCAAGCATCATCCTAGGGACAAAGACGACGGCTCGAACATGCACCCGCGCGTGTCGTTCGAGGCCTTTCTGGAGGTTGTCAAGAGACGGAGTTCCCCTTGGGAGAGTGCCGAGATTGACGCTATTCGTTCGCTGCAACTGATTTTAAGGGACTCTTTTGTAGATGGCGATGGCAGGAACTCGGAAGTGGTTGTGAGGGCCGCTGGAAGTGGGGAGGTGGATGGATTTGTGATGGATGAGCTGAGTTCCTTGGCTAGGGAGATGATTAGGTTGATAGAGACTGCAACAGCTCCCATATTTGCCTTGAGTGTTGATGGCCTTGTGAATGGATGGAACCCGAAAGTCGCTGAGTTGACCGGGCTTTCCATTGAGGAGGCCACAGGGAGGTCATTTGTTCGTGATGTTGTCCACAAGGAGTCGGGAGAGGTTGCTGCCGAGCTTCTGGCTGGTGCTCTGAGAGGTAGTTTGGTTCGATCAAGTTCTTTGGTTGCTTACATAAACAATCCCTTGGTTTTACCCCTAAGGATTACTAGACCTCTATTTAAATTGTATCGTCAAGAAGGGGGTGTTTTTAGTTTTTGAAAGATGATGGAAGTGTTATGTAATTAGGCTAGACCTCATGGGTGGTATTGTAATTATCCATAAATTTACGACGCTGATCAAGGATTATTCACATTTGACTGGATATACTATTGAGATGTGAGAAAGTCCTTTAATAAACTAAGCCTTCTCTTACCCTTTGTTAGCTTTTTCTTCGTGAATGATCTTATCGCATGACTAATGCAGGTGAGGAACGAAAGAATGTGGAATTGAGGTTGAGGACATTTGGCTCTGAGGCCAGCAAGAATGCAGTGTTCATTATGGTCAATGCTTGCTTGAGCAAGGACTACACAGAAAAAGTGGTGGGTGTCTGCTTTGTGGGTCAGGATGTCACCAGCCAGAAAGTGGTCATGGACAAGTTCATCAACATTCAAGGTGATTACAAGGCAATCGTACACAATCCTAGCCCTTTGATTCCTCCGATATTTGTTTCAGATGAGAACACTTGCTGCTATGAATGGAATGCTGCCATGGAGAAGCTCACTGGATGGCGACGGGAGGAAATAATTGGGAAGATGCTAATTGGGGAGATTTTTGGGAACTGTTGTAGGCTCAAGCGCTTAGATGCAATGACGAAATTAATGATGGTCTTGCACAATGCAATAGGAGGCCAGGATACCGAGAAGTTTCCGTTTTCTTTTCTTGATCGAAATGGGAAATACGTGCAAGTTTTACTGACTGCAAATAAGAGGGTGAATGCGGATGGCCAGATTGTTGGGGCTTTCTGTTTTTTGCAGACCACTGGTCCTGAACTACCGCAAGCTGCTGGGGTCGAGAGTACAACGGAAAATTGTGTTTCAAAGATGCAAGAGCTGGCATATATTGTTCAGGAGGTAAAGAATCCAATGAGTGGTATACGTTTCACTAATTCGGTGTTAGAAGCCATGGATTTGATTGAGGATCAAAGACAACTTCTCGAGACGACTGTTGCTTGTGAGAAGCAGGTGTTGAGGATTTTGAAGGATGTTGATCTGGAAAAAATTGAGCATGGGTATGGTTTTTTAATGTCTAAGTATTTTAATACTTTACGTCGATAGTGGAACTTTTTCTCGTGAAGTCTGGTCGAAGAAATCGTAGTTGTGATTTTTGACTGGACACTCCAACAAACTCAGTTTTCTTGATTGACAAGAATGGTTGTTTGTTGATTTTGAGATGATAAACCCAAATGCACTTCTATTTTGTGAGTTTTGTAGCATATTAGACATTCACTTCTTTGCATTGCTGTCACAGATGTTGGGCATATTTTTTGGGTTAGTTCTAAATATTCACCTCGGGGCCTAGTGTGACTACAAAAAAGACTATATGTCTTCCAATATAAGACATGTTCATTTATTTGTTGACATATTACAATTTACAAAAAGAATTTATAATAGGGTAGGGTGGATATTTTTCAATTTGAAATACAAATTATTATTATTATCATAATCATCATCATTATTGTTGTTGTTGTTGTTACAACAATAATAATAATAATAATTTGGAAGTTTGCATAATTTTTGCCATATTTAAATTCGTGTTACTCATCTCCTTGTCGGAGGTTCAACTAACTTTAGCCCACGTTTTCTGTGTTAGTTCGTTGGAGTTTGAGAAAGCAGAATTTTTGCTAGGGAGTGTGATAGATGCTGTTGTTAGCCAAATAATGCTATTGCTTAGAGAAAGAGGCCTGCAATTGATGCATGATATACCAGATGAAGTCAAGACATTAATGGTCTATGGCGATCAAGTTAGAATTCAGCAGGTCTTGGTGGATTTCTTATTAAGCATGGTTCGTTATGCACCGTCCCCAGATGGTTGGGTAGAATTGCAGCTGAGGCCAAGCTTGAAGCAAGTCTCTGAAGGACTAACTATTGTTCACATCGAGCTCAGGTAAACCAACTTTCACAATGCTTTTTATCATATTGATCCATATTGGGGTATTTCTCTTCAGGTTCATTATTCATATATTGTTGGTGTCCAGTGTGTCAACTGTTTTGTGTAGTTCCCTTTTACTGTCTGTATATTTTGATATGATGAAAATGAAAGAAAAGGAAATGGTAAAAAATATCTGATAGGGAAAGAAACAATTCGATTTTTGAACTATTGCACTCTCTTTCCAGATTTTGTATGATACCCTTCTT
Source organism: Striga asiatica (assembly GCA_008636005.1). Lineage (NCBI taxonomy): Eukaryota > Viridiplantae > Streptophyta > Magnoliopsida > Lamiales > Orobanchaceae > Striga > Striga asiatica. The sequence goes on along the minus strand of BKCP01000447.1, from coordinate 82,635 downwards.
TCTAGTAGTGATGGTTTGTTAAAAAGAATTGCAAACCTCAAATGGAGTGATTAAAACACGTTTGCAACCCCAATATCAATGTGTGAATATTCCTCAATATGCTACATCAGTTTTTACTTGAATGGTATTGTTATGTTGTCTTCTTTTTTATTCTTTCTCGACCTTGAGAAGCCTGTGAATATTTAATACCTAATGTCTTTTTCTGTGTAATGCTCCAAATTACTCATCATATATGCACT
>BKCP01000447.1:51594-82227 GCA_008636005.1 Striga asiatica | reverse complement strand
CTTCCTGAACTTAAGATGTGAAGCTATGAGTTGGTGTGGAGTCTAGCGAGATTGTGGGGCCTTTTGTGCTTACAGGCCCGTTTTTAGGTGTGCTACAACAAATTACCAATTATAAGAAAACGATGGTCTAATTGATTTTGGCTTTGAAATGTACATTGATACTGTTCTATACAATGGTGAAAGTTTGAAATTGGGCAATACGACCACACATAAAATCATGAAGTGATATAATGCAAAGCCAACTCTGAGATATGAATAACGAATGATCATAGAAAACAAAATAAATAAATAAGAAGAGAATAGAACTATAACGCAAGACGATATGCACATTTATATTAGGCGTCTACCAAGCCCAAATCCACCTAGCGAGCGTCTACCGATATTTTGAATATTCACCATAATGGTTTATTAATAATAAGCGGATTTGAGTTTGAGTGTGTCTATTTTATTCTTTTGTTTCATAGAAGAAAGAAGATAGTTTTAATATTATGAAAGGGTGTGATATAAAAAAGTATAATTAATTGTAATATGATATGAAAATAGTAAAATACTAACTAATAGTATTCAAATATAATTGAGAATTATACATAAAAAAATGAGTACTAGTGATTTATTATTAAAAAATCTTAAAAATAGTATTGAGAAAAATGTAAGGGGAATAAACGTGAGATGACGAAAAAATGACCTAAAAAACCCATTTCTCTATTATACAATAGCACCACCTTTCACAATTACAAACCACTTGCCAATTGCCATGTACTATTTACCGGGTATATATATAACCAACACGAAATAAAAATGTGAAGGAAAAAAGAAACAGCAATGAAAAAGAATGATAGCCAAGACTTGTTAAGGTAAACAATAATTTTTTTTGCAGAAGTAGCATGCTATAACAAGCAATACAGTCAGAAAGGCTATTCAACAATTCAGCTTTTAAGCAAAAATGTGTTGTCACCACAATCTATGACCATACAAACTTTCAAGCAAATAAAAACTGTAGATTTCTTCATGAAGAGTTTGTTAGTAAAGCAAGGATCTAATAGCTGCAACCGCATCTCCTTTGTGCTCACGCAATGTCCTTTCTGCAACTTTCTTGTCCAGCTGCTCTCGAAATAATTAAGGCACCAGCGTAAACAAAAAAGGGGAGCGAGAAACAGAGCAACAGGAGAAAGGAAAACGAAAAACCAAAAAAATAATAAAAAAAAAATGAAGAGTTGAGAAATGATACCTCTAATTCATTTGCAATGACATCAATATCTGCGGCATTAATTTTGACAGCTGCCAATTCTTTCTCCCTGTGATAAAAAAAGAACACCAAGCACAAATTTTGTGGTTTAGCAAACACCATATTTCTCCACCTCAACTGATTTATCACAAATTCTTTCAAAACAAAAGATACAAGAAATTCTATTCTGTTCACATGCAGCATAATCACCACAGGCTCACTCAACTCATATCCATGCTCTATTCATAAAAGGTTGTGGTAATTCAGCGTCAACAAAAAACATCCAGTTGCAACTTCTTAAAAAACACTTTCAAGTATCAAATCATCCCGAAATGACCCATGATTTCATTAAATGTCGAACTAAATTAGTATGTAAGTAATCTGCCACTGCCAAGTCACCAAAAAGCCTAGAAGCACCACTTCAACCTAAACGCCAAATAGAAACCGCCATGCAGATATGAACAGAATATAGATTAGGTTCACCTAGATGAAAAAATGAAACACTAGAAATGATTTCTCTAAATATTTTAGGGCATTTCAATTCCATGATAACTACTATATCTGGCAGATCACAAGAAAAATATAATGTAGAACTTCATTTGATACCTATAAGGGACTTCCCAACCTTTTTCATACAGCCTATAGACATAAAAATTCATATTAAACATTCCAAGATTTCTTCAACTGACACCAAGCAAAAATGTGGTAGACGGACAAAATCATCCAATTCTTCACACATATATCTCCTAGGAATTTACTCCCAAATCACCAAAACTAAGTAAAAAAACTTCAGCATCCATGAAAATCCCACCATTTACAATTAACTTCACACAAACACGAAAAAGAACCACCAAAAGAGAAAAGAAAAGGTAAAAATGAACCTCAATCTGGCAGCTTGAATATCAGCTTCTTTTGATGCAGCAATCGAAGCCATAGCCTGAAGCAAACAAGATACACAAAACAGGGCTTTATACACAATCCACCAATCAATGCCCAGTTAACCCTATGAATACAAAAGATGTGGAGAACCGAGTCAACTCACCTCCTGGACTCGGGTCGAGTCGAGTTGGCGATCCTCGACCCGGTCGGTGAGCTTGTCGAGGGCTTTGCTCTGCTGCTGCAGGTCTTTCGAGTCCACCACTCGCTCTACTCCATCGTCTCCACCCTCCATGTTTCCTTCCTTTACTTCGCTGTGATTTTGCTGAATGTTGATACAGATGACTGAGCCCTAGACATTAGAATTATTTTTCGACGGGGAGAAATTTCTTGTTAATGGGCCTGTGTTATGGGCTTTATCTGGTCTGGGCTGATAATTGATCTATATAGGATTAAGAGTGGTTTGGACTTAGGAGAAATGACATGTATCCACATATATAAACATTAAAGAAAAATTACTTAGTCAATTACTAAATATTCTTTTTATTCTATATTTACACCTCATATACTTTTATTAGCAAGGTTATTAAATCTACACTATTTATTTGCATATATATCAGGATTCAAGTTTAGTCATATTATATATAACTAATAATTATTAAGGTCGTTACCTGAAATGGGAATTCCCCTGATTGGGTAGAAAAGTATTTTTTGCTGTCACATCTTGAAATTAAAGTTGAACTTCGGCGGTATGTCGCCTTGGACAGGAGCAGCTACCATTGGGGTGAAAAGGTTAGTAGCCAGTGTAAGGTTCGTTGAGCACTTGAAGAAGACGTTTGGTTTCTTTCGATTGTCATCTTATGAACTCACAAATTTCGAATTAATATTGTAGGAATTGTGTATGTGAATCTCAAGAAAATGACTTAAAAATCAAAAGGAAAACGATAAAGCGAATAAAGTCGAGTCACATAAAATACGCAGACGAAATAACACCGTATATAACCTCCTCTTATGAACTCACAAACTTTTTCTAGGAATTTATCTAGAGATTCCCAACAGATTTTAATTTAAATAAAAAAAAATCAAAGTTTACCTACAAAAATTGTTGTAGGTATTATACCTACAGATTTTTTCTAGCCATATAACAAGAGATTCCCAACAGGTACTAAAAAAGTATGCAGGTTAAGGTGGGTCGAACTCGAGACCTCTTCAAACGAAGAGATTATGTACTTTTTTATTAAGATGAACGAAATACATAACAAAGGATCTGACGGCCTCCACTTCACTTCTGACTTCAGTTCCCTTTTTTCTTTTTTTTTTTTTCGAAAACTCCTATTCACTTTCAATCGACGAAAAAGAGCCCCAACTCCGAAAATCTCTCCAAACTCACGACGCCGTCCCCATCGATCCTCGCCGGACCTGTTGATTCTCTCCGGCTCGAGAAGATTAGGAACCAAACTTGCATCAATGTCGTCGGCCCTCTCATGACCGGACCCGTCTCCTAATTCTCGCCGGATTCTTAGGTGAAAGGTTTAGTTTAACATCACCGGGTCCGTCTTTCTATCTCCTTCGGTGTAGTCTGTTTGTCTATTACTTCTATGTTGAATCTTAACTAGTCAAATCACTTCGCTGGGTTTACATTTCATGTTTGGGACAGGTATTTGAGATGCGTCATTAGGTAAGGTGTTGTACCAATGTTACCTTCAGAGGAAGGCAGAATGTGTGTGTGTGTGTGTGTGTGTTAAGCGTATGCGGGTATGAGTTATTGAGTTTGTGATTTTTCCTTTGGAGCGGAACATATGAAATCTGAATATTTATCTTTTTGGAAGATAACATTTGAAATTGCATTATATTTGAAGATGAATTATATTTACTTACTGGTTTTAATTTTTCTAAGTTAATATCAAATTATTTATTTTCATCTCTAATGTCTCTAAACTATACCATGTTTTCATTTTTCAGCATCTCTTGTGTGTTTAAAAAATGAGTGGAGATCGTAGATGGATGTACAATAGGATGAAAAATGGTTATCTAACCGACTAATTCGTAGAAGGTTTGGAAACATTTGTGGACTTTGCTTGTAATCAAGTCGAATGGATGGGTGAGGATAAAATTAGATGTCCGTGTAAACATCGAAAGTGTCAGAACCGCAATTTTCTTCAACCCGACGAAGTCAAATATCACCTTGCAAGATATGGCTTTGTACCCGATTATTACATTTGGGACAGACATGGTGAGATACATGTCGAAGTGGACAACTCAAATATGCATTGCAGAGAACGTGCCCAACCGAAGGTGGATTACCACACAATGGTAAGGGATGCTGCTGGTCGTGATTTCGAACCGATGTTAGGTCCGTCAGATGTAGAAGAATCTCCGAATCCCGATTTTAGGTCCAAAAGATTTTACGACATGCTTAATGCAGCTGATAAAGAGCTATGGCCTGGTTGTTCAAAACATTCACAATTATCGTTTGTCTTGAGAGCGATGCTTATGAAGGCAGAGCATCATATGTCCGAAAGAAACTATGATGACATGATGAAACTCTTTGCTGAGGTCCTTCCTGATAATAATACAGCACCTGATAACTTCTATAGCACTAAGAAGTTATTGCGAGGCATGGGTTTGCCGGTGGAGAAAATCGATTGTTACAATGATCCGTTGGAGTTGGAGTCTCTTAATTCAAATGATCCGTCATTCACCGCCGACTCCAACTTAGATGAAGCAGAAAGCATTAAAAGAATCGACGAACATGACATCACAAACGTTGGAGGAATTTGTAAGAAGCGACGCGGTATTGGGAGTTGTAGCATAATATCACAGGTAACTTTACTGTTCTTTACTTCAGTTTTGTTGGCAGATATTTGTCTAAAGTTATATTTATTGATTTTTAATTATTTGAAGTTGGATGAGTTGCAACAAAGATTTCAGACTTTTGAAGAACGATTTGAGATGATGATGTCCCGCTTGAGCACATCTCAGAGTGGTGGTGAGATCAAGCTTAATGACAATTAGATGATTCGGTAGTTGGTTTGGTACTTGTATTTGATATTTTAGATGTGAAGTGTTATGTTTTTTATTATGGATTTGTACTTGTTTGATTCTGTTATGTTGGTTCATGAGACAATTTATTTTGGGTATGCTTGTGAGACTTTTGAATTCACATTTTATTTACGGTTGGTTTTTTAAGAAGGTGTTTATTTTTGTTATTTTGGGTATGCTTGTGAGAGTTTTGAATTCACATTTTATTTTATTTAGGGTTGTTTTTTTAAGATGTTTATTTTTGTTAATTTGTGTTTTGTTTTAGTAGGTGTTTTAAAATTGAAATATGTGTAAATACAAAAATAATATTTACTATTTACCTATAGAATTCCTACTTCTAAAAATTTAAATTTGCAGGTAATTGGTAGTAATAGCTTGTAGGTAATCTCTAGCTATTTTATATCCGTTGGTAATGTAGCGTCCCTTTCGTTTTATATAATATCCCGTGTTTTATTTATTTATTTACTTGCTTTTATATTATTATTGCCTTTACTTCATGATATTATTTGCTTGCCTTCGATTATTCTTGTGTTATGATATGGATGCTTGTATATTTATTGTCGTGTATGGTTTAGTTTAGAATTTATTCGTTTATTAGTTTATTCGTTCGACAATTTTCGGTTCAATGCGTAGAACCGTTCTCGATCTGTTTCCTAAGTAAAAAAATTCAAAAGCTATCCAGTGCAAAAATAAAATACAAGGTCTAGAATATCTGACAACCAATAAAAATGCGCTAATATGTTTTCTCATGCGCTAATATGTTTTCTAAAAAATTTTATGGAGCCATCGGATGATTATTTTCAACTATTATTATTAGTAAAATCTTACACTGAGTGAAGAATAGATTCCACATAATTAGACAAAAACTTTAAAAGCCAACAACTTGGAGTTTCCATGGGCTTGTTTTGCTTAATCCAAGCATTTGCATATTGAAGAGTTCCCTTTGCTTAATTCATTTCTAACCAATCCATTTTTTCCACTCCTAGTTAACTTTATCAATCGTACCCCTTTTAGTAGATTTCCTTTGCAAACTAATACTAAAAATGGATTCAGAAACAATTTAATAGTTGCAGATCATCTACTACATAACTTGAGCATGTACGTATATTTATTAGTAGTGAATGGGAAAATCGTCAAAAATTGGATTGTGTAAAATAAATATTGTGGCCAACTGGCCATACGTACGTCGTCGTCTCATACCCATTGTTAATTTATGGTTGGCCAGTTATGAATTATGATGCAACTTTCCCATCACATCCTCAATAAATATGACTGTTACAACTTACAACCATCACTGACATTTTCATATTTATCTCTACATTTTATTTGTGCTATGGTAGGTCTATTGGCAGCTGGAACATTAACCCTAAGAAATAAATAAACAAATTCTTAGAAATATTACTATATTTTTTTATATTTTTGTTTCGAAAGTCTTGAAAATCACCAATTGGACCGTTTGTTTTTTTATGCACGAAGCTCAGTAAATTTCAACCTACTCTGTTATTTCAAGAGCATGTCCTTTACATGATGATAACAATAATAATAATAATCTATATCTATATATATATAAAGAGGTTGTTGGAAAAATACATTAATAGAAAGTTTGACCAAATAAAAATAATATTTGACTTACTATAAATGAAAAGTTAAAAAAAAAACATGTGAATCTTAAGTAACAAAATCTAAATCCTATTTTTTGGTAACAAATTTGGAGATTCTTATGGCAAAATTTGAATCCCATTTTTTTCGTATCATATTTTATTGTTTTAACCAAAATTTAAATCATCTTTTTTGGTAACAAATTTAGAGATTCTTATGCAAAAAATATGTCAATTATTTATGAAAACAATTCTAAATACAAATTAATTTAAAAACCGTGCAAATTGGATACAAATTTAGGAAGCAAATAGTTGTATAATTCTTAATCAATTCTTTCAATCTTATTGAATACTTTTTTCTTTCAAAAAAATTGTGTAAATTGGATAAAGCCACGTGCAATTTTATTTTAAAATAAAATTGATATTTGGACGGGATGTACATTCGAAATTGTGTCCACAATTGTTGGTAACAAAAGCGGTTCATCATTGATATTTAATGTCACCTTATCCAATTAATTAGGAAAAATTGTGTACAACTTTTTAAAATTTAAATGCATCGATTTTTTGGATTCTTATGTTTTTTTTTACCATGTTTTACGGAGATTTTGGTAAGTTCATATCATTTTTTTTAGAAAAAAGACAATTGCATAAACATTAACAATTTATTTTAATTTTTTATTAAAATTATTTTCAATTCAATTTGTTTGGTACAAAAATCGGTGCAATGTTAGCAAAATTCGGTTGCATTTTTAGGAAAAATTGAAGATTTTTTTATTTGATTTAAAAAAATATTCGGATAAAATTGTTTGATAAAAAAATCGGTTTATTTGTAGAAAAATCAGTTTCATTTCCAAGAGTAACTAATGATTCTTTTCAATTTTTCTTAACTGAAATTTAGAATTAGATTTAAATAAATAATGAGTGAAAATCCCTAAAAAATTCTACTTTTGTTTCTACTTTAATTTTGTTTAATAAATAAGATCCTTTAATTTTTTTAAAAAAATTTATTAACTAATAACTAATAATATGCAACTTTGGATAAATTCGAACATCTGTGTAGTAGTTTACGTGACAAAGAATCAAATCAATAATGTTGTACATAAGGAAGTGTTTAATAACATATAAATTTCATTTTCATGAAATTTTTAATGGCATGAGACAATTTAAATACAAAAATACCTTTTAAAAAATAAATAGAGAATAAATGTTCACGTGCATCGTACGGGTACCGTACTAGTAATAATAATAATAATAATAATAATAATAATAATAATAATAATAATAATAATAATAACAACAATAGTGGCTGGAAAAATAAATAAAGAATCGAAACGTTATGAGCTAACGGCAAAAAAGTTTACAAAAAACAAAGTTTATGTGAGTCTACTTGATGTGAATATGGTTTAGATTGGAAACCACGTCGAATTATAAATAGAAATTTCGGTATTTCACGTGCCAATTTGCATCGGATCACCTCAAAACTCGGTAGTTTGCATCATTGCATGAAAATGGACTGGTAAATACGCGGTTCTTGTTGAATTAAGTAAAATATGTGTATTAAAAAATATTAAAAATAAATATAGAATATTTTGTTTTGAAATTTTAAATACATATTTAAATATATTGATTTTATTTAAAATGTATGGCATCAGTGTAAAACAAGCACCGATCAAAACATGTTTGTTAATCACATTAACTTAATAATATATAATATATTACTAGTACAATACCCGTGTATTACACGGGTGTTAAATTAGAAATCTTTTGTAAAAAATATTAAATTTTTATTTTTTTTTCAAAAAAACTAAAATAATTTAATTTTATATAAAACATTACATTGGGTTTTAATTAAATTATCAAATTATATTTTTTTAATCATAATAATTAAACACCCGTACATTAAATGAAAATGTCAACCCGTATTGAATTTTTTTTACTTATATCATATAAAAATATCGATATTATTTACTATTACATAAGTACAAAAATATATATCTTAAATAAATAGAAATAATATGGTGATATGTATATGCATAAGTGTAGAATACGTTTATTTAATATTAAGCAAAATAGATTATCTTTTTTACTTAATCAAATGAAAATGTCAATCCGTGTTGAATTTTTTTTACTTCTATCATATAAAAATATCGATATTATTTACTATTACATAAGTTCAAAAATATATATCTTAAATAAATAGAAATAATATGGTGATATGTAAAGTGAGAAATAATAAAAATAGGAGGGAGTATATATTATTATATATTTTAGTATGACACATGTTACTTGTGACTTATATGTGTTATATTATAATAAATTTTCTACCTTATAACATATAACTACATTAAACATAAATATATTAATTGATAATAATTTCAATTTCTAATTAATTTTAATAAATAATTTTTTTATTATTATAATGATAAATATGATTTATTTATTTTATATATACAATATGGATGTCAAATCGAAACTCATCAAAAGATGATTAATTTGATAATTATATATGTAAAACCAATAAGAAATACAAAAGTAATCAACTTTTAAAATATATTATTAATTCAATGGTTATAATAGGAAACGATATTAAAATACAATCAATATAAATATTAATTTATATCCAAGCCTAACTCCAAAGCATGATTTTTTGCCAAATAGGATTCCGAAACATGAGAGTTTGCCACGTAGGCTCAGCGCATTCTAAAATTATATATAGAGGGGATAGTGATGGTTATATATCAGTACTATTCACATTTTATTATAATAAAGAAAACTTCTAAAAAACATAAAGTATATATGACATTTTATTTGAAAAGTATCCATATTTATTTAAAACATATGATTGTTTAGCTCCTATTAATAAATACATTTTTATATGTGTCTATTATACTTGTAGTTCGTAGCCGCCGTGTCATATAAGGGCCCATTTGTTAAGACGGATAGGACAATTTTTATCTTGTGGACCAAGATTGTATTGTTAAGATAATGTGATATCTATGTTTGTTAAGAATGATTTGTCCAAGATAGGATTATGTTAACTTTTTGTGTTCTACATTTGTTTTCCTAGATAAGATATAGGATAAAAGTATGAATTACCAATATGCCCCTGATTTAAAATAAATACTAAAATAAAACCCATGACACACTTTTTTTTTATTTTTTTTTTATATTCTCAATTCATTTTCTCTATCACATTTTTTTTTTCAAATATATGAAATAATTGGGGTTTCTGCTAATTAATAGTGTGCACAATAATTATATATATGATGTGGTAAGTTTCACATAGATTTTATTTTTTGTTCAATTTTATCAACATGTTTTCTTAAAAGACATAAATGATGAAATTTTCAATGAGTACAAAATTTGAGTTTGTACTAAAAACAATGTAAGTTCGTGTAAATTTGCGGAAGTCAATAACTAAAAATAAACTTTCAAGGGAGCGTGCCACTCCCCCTCAGAACTTTTTCATTAAGTAAGTATTTGGTCAATAAGTATAAATAAGAATTACTACCCCCCTCAAGCTAAACCTACTTTGTACCTTACCTACCTAACTACTCTTTTGGCCACGGTCATATGAACTTAAACTGCAAGTATAGATCCCTCCAAGCAGTATGAAGTTGCTGGTCTCATGCAACAAGTAATAGAACAACTCGAATTACAAGCGATGTACCAACATACTAGAATCCTATAACTCCATAAAATCTATATAAAAACTCCCGAGCTCTCAATGATAAAAACTCACGAGCTCTCTTGAAGAACAATGGAATAGCTCGCTCTGTGACCAAAACTTGTGAAACTAAGTTATATACAAAACTATAAACGGTATGCAAGTTCATCATAAATTGAGAATTTTCAAATCTTCTCGTATCTTTGGAAACTAAATTCTCATGCTTTGTAAGTTACCATGCACGAATATCTTGCCCAAATATTCTTTCAGATTTAATCGTGTCTCTCTGTCTTCAGTATTGTACAATTTTCTTTCCTTGTTTTCATGCCAACTTTCAAAAATATATTCTTGCTCAATTTATTTCATTTCTTGCTTGATTTTTCCAGCTCTCATCCTCACGTTTTTCAGCTATCAACTCTCACATGAGTCTCTGCTTCCTTTTATTATCCCATTGCTCTTCATTTTCCTACAAGTAAATGAAGACAATTAAATACATATCATATATAAATAGTAAGGGAGTATCAATACTAAAAGAAGATAATATGTATGAAATCTCCTAATAAATCTCTACCTCCTCTTGTTATTTTTATTCTGTAATATTTTTTCTTTTCTTACAATCTAAATGAAGATAATTAATTTCAAATACATAATAAGAGAATAACTAACATATGAAAAGTTAAGATAAATAGATTTTCCCTTTCGCTTCAAGCATGAATTCCATGTTACATATTTCAAAAAACACAAATATGATAAATAAATATTTTCGATTAATGTGAAATACAATTTTCCTACAATCTTTCTCTTTATTATATATGTAAGGCCCGTTTCTTAAACAAAACATGCAAAAGACAAGTCAAGCTCGCATCTAGTATAGAATGAACCAACATGGGTTATCCAACTATAAACTATCAAATCATAGAGCATGACGTACACATACACCAATGCTCAGAGCATAAGACTAAAATATCAAAGTATAACAGGTCAAATAATCCAAATACCATAGCAAGATGACAAGAGCTTAGTAAACAATACCTAAGCAAAAACACGTAAGTAAAAGAATCAATACTAGAGCCTATGATAGAACATGATCATAGTTAAGACTCAAAACAAGAGATAATAGCTATCTCCTAAACAAAACAAATGATCATGATAGCAAAGTACAATTACTAATTAGAGCACCTAATTTTACAAAGAAAGTGTTATACAGAACAATTGAGAATGCCAACAATTGAAAAAAAAAATCAACTAACAAAGCTAACAATTAAACTGACCAAATCCAACAAGTTAGTGCCAGATCAAACCAATTTAACAAGTGAATGTAGCTTCATAACTATCTGCTGACTTCTCCAATCTATCAGAACTTTTATTTTCATCCTTTTTAATATTTTCCCCCTTGAATCTAAATGCCAATGATTCAGCAGTTTTTGCTCCCAAATTTGATTTTAGACGAGTAGTGAGAGATGTAGGTATATACAGACTCAAGGATATAAAATAAGAGAAATAAAAAAGAAAAGATCTCTAGTTGCAAAGAGAGACAAAAAGATTGATAATATTACAAGAAAGAAAAAATGATATGGTTTAATTCGCGTGCACAACAAAAAAGAAAAGTGATGGATTTAACTTCAAGAACAGTGGTGGTTAGTGATTTCCCACAATTGCTCACATATCAAGGAAACCCATCCACTCACAAACACACATCACAATCAAGCCACGCAATATCATTAAATAAGGAGATAAAATTGAGGGTTAAAAAAATAGTCGAGATAATCTCCCAAAATAATTTGTGCATGGATTCTTTTCCATATAACCTCATAGAAAATCATGAAAGGATGCCTAAATAATAAAATAAATCACACCCAAAAAAAATTTCAAACACACAAAATCACAATGCTCTACACTCAAGTGATTAAAAATAGTCCAAAATTTCAAAAAAAAAAAAAATTCCAGTAATTCTTATAACTACAGACACTAAATAATATATACGGATGATCATGATTAAGTACAACATCATATATCTCTACTAATATTAAAATTAAGCAGAATTCATGTGATACTTGTCACTTAGTAATAATAATATTTGTTCAACAAAAATCAATCCCACTACTTTAATGTCACAAAGACTCCTACACACGTTTGTCTTGGCAATGACCCAAATTTTCCATCCAAAAATCAGTCCCAATACTTTGTGGTATAGTCATTTCGTTCAATAAACTTCCTCACCATGTTTCACTTACTAACAACCACAATATATGCAGAAGTGAAGCCCATTACTTGGGGGTGCGGTGACCAATAAAAAACACACAATTTTAGCCTACTTGTTGTATTTTGAGAATTTGCACGAAATGTCCAACCTTATGCAACAAATGAACTGACATCACTCATGAGAGCGATGAATACTAGTATCTTTCACACATCACACATATTCAAAGCACATAACTCGTTTCACAGGTGATCACAAGTGAAACATCACATGTAATAGTTGCCCGTTGCTCATTTTGTGAGGGTTGCTCTTTCTCGTAGAATTGAATGGTTATTGTGCCGCATAATAAAAGAAAACTTAGTCCAATGATTCAAAAATCCAACCAAGTCGAGAGCACCCATGTATACATTCAATATGATTTTATGGTGCAACAACGCAATGTTCAAAATTTGCCTAATGTAATAAACTTACATGACCCATACAATAGAATATAGTTTTACAATGTATGTTGATGGTTATAACAGTCAGCCCCTTTGCGGGTCTTACAGAGCAGTGAGTATGACGACCATGCACCGGGAACTCATAGGACTCTCACAGTGCTCCACCCTAGGGTTAAGACCCATCTTAAGACTTGCTGTAGTTTTTGGCCTTTTCCCAAACTCGAACCTTGTACCCTGAGCATAAGGTGGAGTTCATGACATGTTTGCTACCAATCCACCAATATAATGCAAAAAATGACCATCATATATACAAATCGTGTATTAAAAAGGTTGCAGTTCAGCACAAAAAATATTTAAGTTGTAAATCTTAAATTCGCGTATGATACAGGTAGCAAATTATTACTTATCACAACAAAAAAATGTCATATTCTAACGGAAAATCCTACGATAATATATTCTAACAAAAATTCCAACAGATATTCCAATGGTATAGCTTCCGTTGGAATCATTCCAACAGAAATTCTAACGAAAATATTCCGTTGGAATGAATTTTCCATTGAAATTTTAGATGGAATTTGATGATTTCAACGGCTATTTTTCCAACGGTTTTTTACCGTAGGAATTTTCGTTGGACTATGCAATTTCCGTTGGAATTTTTATTTCCACCCCCGTTGGAAAATCTACCGTTGGAATCTTCAAAATCCAACGGAAATTCCAATGGAAAACTCATACCGACGGAATATTTTTGTTGGAATTTCCGTTGGAATTCCATTCAAATATATTCTCAATCGCTATTCACCGCCCCCTATTACTACTCACCGCCCCCCCTTGGACAATTTTGCCCCTTACATTTTTTTCAAAAAGTAAAAAAAGAAAAAAACCCGTCCGGCCGGCGAAACCGGACGGCTTTTAGCCCGTCCGGCCGGCGGAACCGGACGGCTTTTAACCCGTCCGGTCGGCTGGTTCGGACGGGCTAAAAGCCGTCCGATTTCGCCGGCCGGACACAAAAATTTTCGTACCTCGAAATTTGATGACATTTCACCATACACTTTGCTCTGAGATGTTTAGAAAAAATGAAAAGGGCAAAATCGTCCAAGGGGGGCGGTGACTAGTAAGGGGGAGGGGGGCGGTAAATAGTACCACCCCTTTTGAAATCATCATACATTACATGAAAGTATATACTATAGAGTAATTGCACATATGTTCGAGCACAATACACCAATGAAATTGTAAATATTTCTATCAAAATATGATAACTTCATTCAAAAATTCAAAAATATTTTGATCATGCTCCGACATTTCCTTTTCAATGTTATTTATTTGGAAGATAGACGAGCTATATAATATGTTGCAAATCATTGAGCATCTTGGTTGTTCCAATTTCAGACGCTTTTATTGTCCAAATTTTTGCATCAACCATAATGATTCGAAAATTTATGGAAAAAAACAATGAAAATTTTTTTTTTGCATCAATCATAATGATTCTTTAACAATGAAAAAAAACAATGAGATAATATTGAGAAACATATCATTTGTTAAAATATTAAAGAGGAGAAAAATTAAAATTCTATTATATTATAATACTCTTTGTCATCTGTGAACTATATTATCACAAAGTCGTTATTGAAATATACATTATGTATTACAAGAGTTTCTAATTTTTTTAATTATTTAAAAATTCAAAATTGATAATATAGGATCAATATTTATGAGAATTTAAACGCCAGCAATAAAAAATGTGGTAATTATAAAAGACTTTTGTTTCTAAATGTTGATATTCATATTTCTCTAAAAAAACAAAATCAGACTTCTTTTTCCTCATTGCCTTACTATTGTTTTATTTGTTTCTTATTGTATTCACAATAATATTTTATTTGTTAACAGAATTAATTATCTCAATCTGACAATTCAACCCAATTGGTCCCAACCTTCTGTAGTCCTCACGGATTTCGAGCTGATTAATTCTGCTACGCATTAAATGAACTTTCTAAAACGCTTTGCCCGTTAGCTCATGCACACTATATTTTGTATGCTATAAATAGCTTATAACCATGAACTATATTTTTTGTATGCCTTCATTTTGCACATAACATTTGTTTTTTTTTTTTTCTTGAAATAGATATATAATAAAAAGAAAGTATCATTTCAAGATTCTATAATGGGAAACTTCTATTACAGGGCATTATTTGTTTTGGCTGTACTTATACTTGGGACAAGGCTCTGTTTGGCCAAACACACACCAGCAAATTTTGTTTTTGGAGATTCTTTGGTTGATGCTGGTAACAACAACTACATTTTGTCTCTTTCAAAAGCAGATTTTGTGCCAAATGGGATTGATTTTGGGTTGCCCACTGGGAGATTCACTAATGGAAGAACCATAGTTGACATCATAGGCAAGTTTCTCAACTAATTTTATTTATTCTTAATTGTAATTTTTCCTAAGTACAAAAAAAATAAAAAAATGTAATTTTTCCATTTTTCCCTTCAATTCCTTAATCAATTTAGTCGGATGTTTTTATTTTTTATTTTTGGTCAATTTTTATTGATAAAATATGTACATATAATAATTTGTGAAAATTGCAAAAGCAGGACAAGAAATAGGCTTTATTGGCAACACACCTCCATATTTGGCACCTACCACAGCTGGACAAACAATTTTGCAAGGTGTGAATTATGCTTCTGGTGGAGGTGGGATCTTAAATTATACTGGCAAGATTTTTGTAAGTTTTTCTTATCTTATCTTGTATATATTATATATTTACATCATTGTTTTCTTTTTTTCATTTTAACACATTTTATTTTGTTAATTACAAAATGTACCCTGTGTTTTTTCTTAAAAAAAAAATGAGCATNAAAAAAATCTCATGAAGGTGCAATTTGCAAAAGAGAAACCTGACTATAGGTTATTCTGTAATTAGTCTAAAACTTATAGCCTAGCTTCATAATTAACCTTAATATAAGCCTAGACAAGATAGGACCATTTGTCTGTAAAATGAAAATATCCTGAAAATATTTTGATGGAGATGAGATCATTTATATATATTTATATAAGTTTTATAATATTAATATTATGAATTGCACAGGGTGGGAGGATAAATCTAGATGCACAGCTGGACAACTTTGCAAACACAAGGCAAGAAATAATCTCAAGGATTGGTTTTGATGCAGCCCAAAAGCTGTTAAAAGATGCATTATTCTCAATTACAATTGGGTCAAATGATTTCATAAACAATTATCTCACACCTTTTGTTCCTTCCAAAGTTGAGCAGCAGCTAATGCCTCCACAATCTTTTGTTGGGGCCATGATTTCAAAATACAGAGTTCAACTCATGGTAAATTACAAATTTACCCCTATATCTACTCTAATTACAACATTTCCCCCTATCTAACAAAATGTAAGAACATTTATCCGAGTCATTCGTGAACTCAGCTCGACTCGTTTGAACATCGTTCAGTTAACGAGCTCAGTTAGACTCAAAAATTTAAATTTTGTATGTAAAATGTATTTCAAAACAAACAAGAAATGAATTTGTTTCTTTTTTTTTTTAATTTTTGAAAAAAAAAAAATTGTCAGAGGCTTTACAGCATGGGAGCAAGAAAGATAGTGGTGGCTAATGTGGGGCCCATCGGGTGCATACCATTTCAGAGGGAAATAAATCCAAGTGCAGGGGATGGCTGTGCTGTTTTCCCCAACCAACTGGCCCAACTATTCAACGCCCAATTAAGGGGTCTTTTGAGGGACCTTTCTGCAAATCTTCAACACTCAACTTTTGTTTATGCAGATGTGTACCACATTGTTGATGATATCATTCAAAATTATTCATCATATGGTAAGCATATTTTCATAAACAAGTTGTATTTAAGAAAATGGATTACAATTATTTAAATCATTCCAAAATATTATATTTCCTTCCATTGTGAAAATAACATTTTTTTTATATATACAGGTGTGATTTTTATACTAATTCTTAATCACTTTATAGATATGAAATCTCCATTGTGAAAAAAACATTTTTTTTTTCTTTTTGATAGATGTGATTCGTATACAAATTCTTAATCGCGTTATAGACATGCAATTCTCAACTGTGAAAATAAATTTTAGCTAATAGCTTAATTAGACTAGCATTACAAATATTTCTTAAGACTATAGAATTGTTATACATTCATTTTTTTTATTTTTTTTTACGATAATGTGCATTCATATAGTTTATGTATTCCATTTGGATATAAAAGTATCACTATTTATTTGTAGTGTATGATTGTCTAACATTATTTGATGCATAATTTCTCTCCATTCATTAAAAAAACATGAATTTAGTATTTTCTACGTATGAATATTTTCTTTTGGGCTCGCAGGATTTGAGAACCCAAACTCGGCCTGTTGTCATGTGGCGGGAAGGTATGGTGGGCTAATTCCATGTGGGCCTACATCAAAAGTTTGTGCGGACAGGTCCAAATACATATTTTGGGATGCTTTTCATCCAACAGATGCTACTAATTCTATAATAGCAAGGCGTCTAATAGATGGAGACCCTTTGGACATTTGGCCTATTAACATTCGGCAGTTGATGAAATCTGCGCCGTCGGATTGAATATTCACCATAAATACAGAAATTGGTATTGTTTTATTTTAGCTAACAAAATTATTATTATTATTGTAAAAAAGGTGGAGATTTGGGGAAGAAGAGAGGATTATTTCATTGACTGGAATTGTTGGTGGAAACTTTTTCATTATATACGGACTGTTCAACTTGTCTCTGAGGTTTATAACTAAATATAACTAGTAGGTGTATAACACGGTGCTGATAAAAAAAATTGTAATTAAAAATTTTGAAAAATGCTTTGAATTTAAATATAAAAGCGATTACATTAGTATTGTTACTTTGTATACAAATGAGACTTGTAATATTTTTTTTTAGTTCAAACTATAACACGGACTAATTTTACTCCGTGCATTTGCACGGAAAACGATATGATAGAATAGAAAATAATTAAAAATATAGAATGAAGTAAAAATTATAACTTAATAAATGAGAAAAAAGAATAATTTAAGAAAGTGAATCTAAATATTATTACATACAACTTTAGATACAATATTTGTGGTTTTCCTATCGTCAGAATCATCATCACAACAAATCATTATCGTTAAATATGTTCGACTCGTGACTATGGGATTTGATTTTTCAAAATACTTGATGTATCTTTGTAATATCTGAAAAAATATTTTTTTATTACTGTATGACTGCGATAGAAAATAGAGTTATTTGTAGTCACTCTTAATTAGTTATGAAATATGTATTTATATAATACCAAAAAATATATAGTATTAAAATAAAATAAAAATGTTTTGTATTCAGGACATAAAAAGGCGTTACAGAAATAGACACCATATAAAATGAGACATGTCAAAATAAATTGTATAACTGAAAGTTACTTATTATTATTAAATGGTGAATATATATTTATTAAATGAACACCTATTTTTATTAAATGAACTCATATCATTATTAATTGTTGGCTGAATAAAATTTATTGAAGCTTGTCAGCAATTATATATACTAGTAATCAACATGTGCATTTGCACAGAGACGAATACTTTAAAAGCATAGAAATATAAAAAAAAAAAAAAATCATAATTTAATTCATGAAAAAATATGAATTAAGAAAATAATTCTCAAAATGGACTTTGATCAATTAATTGCTATGGAAGAGCCGTTACAACCATTTTCTTTATGCTAATACACCCGACCATTTTCTTGACTGGGTGTGACTTAAAATTTGAGTACAATTTTGTAACTCCCTTGATTGTTTATGCTCATAATTTATGGCATTCAAGCAAGTTATTTTGTAACTTAAAAATAAAATTAAATGTTGAAAATTTTGGAGGAAGAATAAAATTTAATGCATGATAACTTAAAAATGAAATTTAATGTTGAAAATTTTGGAGGGAGAATAAAATTTAATGCACTAATAGTAAAATTAAATGTTGTTCTTGCTCTTTATATATATATAGATATAAATTTAAAAGATAAATTTATTCTATTTAAAATAATTTAATTTCTATTATAAATGTAATATATATATATACAATGTGGATATCAAATCAAAAGTATTAAAAGATTATTAAATATATCATATGTAAAAATGTGATGCTAATTATAAAAGTTAATTAAATTAATTTTAAAATATATTTATAATTTAAAATAATTATTTTTTTGATAATTTTAAGTCCAAGTCTACGTGGACTATTCCAATCACCATAAGGATTACAAATTAAAGAACAAGACAGAATTTGATACTCCCTCGTATTCATAATAAGTGTAGTTTTGGGAAGTTGTACACTAATTAAGAATAATTTTTTTGCCAATAATAACCCTCATTAATGAAGATAGAGATGAATGTTTTAAAAAAAAAAGATAAAGAGAATATGAAAAGACGTAGTGTATTTATTAACTAAATGAGAGTAATAATGGAAAAATATGTATAAATCCAAAACGACATTTATTTTGATTAATAATTGATAAAGACAAAATGACATTTAAAAAGAATAAGAGGTAGTATGTAACATTAGAAGCATCAAAAATTAACACATAGGGGTTGAGCTTCAGGAATCTGTTTTAATTAATGTACATGAGTGCTTTTTAAAAATAATTATACTTAAATTAAAGTAGTAGTAATATAATACCTCTGTATTATATTGGTGCTTGTTAAAAAATATATACATAAATTAAAAATGTAATAAAAAAGTATGTTTTAGAGTTTACATGTATTTAAATTATAATATAATATTAATTTTCACTGTATATCGCATCGAAAAGAAAATCGAGATAGAAGCTGGAATATCGATTTGTTCCAACACTACCCATAACGTCAGCCGATAAGCTTAATAATCAATTGCACGCACTTCAATATAAATACAATCCACAAGATAAACAAGTCATGCATCGCGGACTTGTACCTTCCAGATCGAACGTATCACCCCCGCAATGGCAATCCCCCTCCCACCGCCGGAGAAGCTCATTTTCGTCCATCGGGAACCGGGCGGCATCGCCTACGTTGTCATCAACCGGCCGAAATCCCTCAACTCCCTGACCCGGGCCATGATGGTCGACCTAGCCGCGTCGATCAAGCAACTGGCGTCGGACGATTCGGTCCGGGTCATCATAGTCACCGGTTCGGGCCGGGCCTTCTGCTCCGGCGTTGATCTGACGGCGGCGGAGGACGTGTTCAAAGGAGACGTCAAGGATGTGGACACCGACCCCGTCGCCCAAATGGAGCTCTGTAGGAAGCCGATTATCGGAGCCATCAACGGGTTTGCGGTGACAGCAGGATTCGAGATCTCGTTGGCCTGCGATCTGCTGGTGGCTTCGAAAGAGGCTAAGTTCATGGACACTCATGCCAGGTGTGTTTAGTCTTTATTCCCCCTTCGAAATCGTAGGTTATTACCTATGGAGATGTCATGTGAACGCATTGAATTGCTCTGGTTTGTTGATTAAGTGATTATTGAATGTATCGATTGAGTATTGAATGAGCTATGATTGCAAATTATGTTAGGGGTAAATTATGATATCTGTAGCCTGTAGGTGTTATCTGTAGCTTGCATATACCATATTATGAGGAAAAAAATGTTCTCTTGGGGTTCACTGTGTCAACTGTCATATTTACATAAAATGAAATGGATTTGAACTGGTTGAGAATATTGTCCGCGAGGCATGTTGAATCCGTAAAACAACAAAACTAGATATTTTGGGGAAAACCCTTTTCTTAGCTCATAAAATCAAAAATCACACTGTACGTACATAATGAGTGTATATATATACACTCTCATGCAAGACGACAAGAACAGAAATAAAACGGCGTCGTTCCTCATAAAGGAAGACGACGTCGTAACCTATGAGTTCAAATAACAGAAACGCAACAAACTAATAAAAACGCAGACACGCGTTTGAACCAAAGAAAACAACAAAATAAAATGAAAAAGATGAAAAAGGAAGCAGCTGCATGTCATGGCACGATTTCTTGGCTTGAACTTCAACACCCTCCCCTCAAGTTGGGCTTCGATGCGATGTAGTCATGCCCAACTTGCCGAGCAATGTAAGAAACCGTGCCCCAGCAATGACTTTAGTGAACAAATCTGCAAGCTGGTGAAGTGAAGGCACATATTTTGGCATAATGAACCCTTGCTTGAATTTGTCCCTAACAAGATGGCAATCAATCTCCAAATGCTTAGTTCTCTCATGAAAAACTGGATTAGACGTGATGTGCATGGCAGCATGATTGTCACACCAAAGTGGAATGGGAAAATTTATAACCACATCAAACTCTTGAGCAAGATAACCAATCCAAATGAGTTCAGTCACTGTGGAGCCCATGGCTCGGTACTCTGCCTCTGCAGATGACTTAGACACAGTGTTTTGCTTCTTACTTTTCCAAGAAATTAATGAATCTCCAAGGAAGATACAGTAACCAGTCACTGACCTCCTTGTATCCTTACAGGTAGCCCAATCCGCATCACAATAAGCAGTAAGAGTAACAGGTCCTGTGCACTGTGAATAAAACAACCCTAGTGAAGGTACAGACTTCAGATACCTCACCACATGCAAAGCTGCTGTCCAATGATCGTCATGAGGATTGTTGATGAACTGACTAAGCTGTTGAACAGCATAAGTCACATCTGGTCGAGTTAAGCCAAGATACAAGAGCCTTCCAATCAACCTCCTGTAAATTTCTGGTTGGGACATAGGTAAACCTGACTCCCTTTCCAATCTAATCCCCAGTGGTAAAGGGGAAGAAGCAGGTGGACATCCTAGCATGCTCAAATCCCCAAGTATATCAAGAATATACTTCCTTTGACTTAGAGTAACCCCTTCTGGTCCATATTCTATTTCAACTCCAAGGAAAAATCTGGCAACCCCAAGATCCTTAATAGTGAATTGAGCATCTAAGAAAACTTTGAGTTCAGTTATTAAGGCCTGTGATGATCCAGTCACCAAGACATCATCTACATAGACAAGCAGTGCCAAAAACTCACCAGCTTTATGTAAAGTGAACAAGCAGTGGTCATAGGAAGACTGTATCAAACCAAACAAGGACAGTTTCTTGCAAAGCTCATGGTTCCATTCTCTAGAGGCTTGTTTAAGACCATAAAGACTTTTCACTAATTTGCATACTTGTCCAGGAGATGCCTTGTCATATCCCTGTGGAGGAACCATGTAAACTTCTTCTGAAAGAAATCCATGCAAGAAGGCATTGTTAACATCCAACTGATGTAGAATCCAATTCTTATGTACTGCAGTAGCTATAAGGAATCTCACAGTCACCAATCTAGCTACAGGTGAGAATACATCAAAATAGTTCACTCCTTCAATTTGGTTGTATCCCTTTGCCACAAGCCGTGCTTTGTATCTTTCTACTGATCCATCAGCCTTCCTTTTTATTTTGTAAACCCATTTTGAACCTATTGCCTTTTTGCCTTTTGGTAAGTCAGTGAGTACCCAAGTGTGATTCTCCTCAAGAGCATCCAATTCCTTGTTCATGGCCTCGACCCAAGAAGGGTGCAGTACTGCCTCTTTGAAGTGGCTTGGTTCCTTTTCAGTAGAAATGTTTGCCAAGAACTCTTTCTCAGCACCACTTTTATTGTCCTTACTCATATAGGGGTAACTGCAGACTGGGTACTTATCCTGTCTGATCTGCAAAGTTTGGCTGGTCCCACAAATGTAGTCATTTTGCCAACCAGGTGTATGCTTTCTTCTTACTCCCCTCCTCAACTCATTGTTTACATGTTCTCCTGGCAAGTCAGATGCCTCTGAATGATGAGACTCATTTAGTTCTGCATGTGGCATTATTTCATCGTCCATGTTGTGAGGCAGAACATTGCTGTTGTGATCATTTGTAACAGAAGGAAATAATTTTTCAAAGAATACCACATCTCTGGCAACTATACAACTCTTTTCCTCCAAATCATACAATTGAAATCCCTTCTTTCCTGGTGCAGTTCCCAGATAAATGCATTTACTTCCTCTTGGCTCATATTTAGACTTGTGTGGGTGCACTTTGGCAGCATAAGCTAAGCAACCAAATGGTTTAAGCTGAGTATAGTCCACTGGCTTATTGTACATCCTTTCAAATGGTGACTGCCAATCTAGGACAGCAGTAGGCAGCCGGTTAATAATGAATGCTGCTGTTATCACTGAGTATGGCCAAAAATTCATAGGTAACTTTGCTTGAAACATAAGTCCTCTTCCTATCTCCAATAGTTGCCTATGCTTTCTTTCCACCACACCATTTTGTTGTGGTGTGTAGGCACATGTTGTTTCATGCTGAATTCCTTTGCCTTGGAAAAAGGACTGTAATTCCTTCCCCATAAACTCCAACCCATTATCTGATCTCACCTTCTTAACACAAGTGTCAAACTGTGTACTGATTTTGAGAACAAATTGTGTCAGCAATTTGACTGCTTGTGACTTGTGTCCCATCAGAAAAATCCAGATTCCTCTACTAAAATCATCCACCACTGTAAGGAAAAAAGGAGTTCCTGTTAAGCTTTCTTCTCTGCAAGGGCCCCATATATCCACATGGAGAAGTTCAAAACACCTTGAAGTTTGTATGCTGCTATGCTGGAAAGGTAACCTGTGTTGCTTGGCTTTGAAGCATATCTCACAGGCCTTAACCTCATGTTCATCCTTCTCAGTGAATAAGTCCTTTAGAAATGGAATATGTTTCATGGTGGTATAGCTAGCATGTCCCAAATATTGATGCCATTCAGTAAGAGAGAGATTGCAGCTGGCTGTTTGCTTAGCATTCTTGTTTGTTGTATTAAGAACATATAGATTTCCAACTGGCGTGCCTTCTCCTATTAACTGCCCGCTTTCTTGATCTTCCAGGTAACATGCTGATGCTGAAAAAGAACACCTGAGTTTTGAGTCTATACACAACTGGCTTACTGAGATCAAGTTATATTTGAAATCTGGAACATATAAGACTCCTTGTAAAGCTAAGCTGTTGTTTATAACAACCAATCCACCAACTTCTACTTTCTTTTGCGATCCATCTGGTAAGCATACCATAATAGGTTCCTTCATGTGAAAGGTGTTTTTCATCATTCCCAAATCTCCACACATATGCTTACTTGCTCCTGTGTCAATGATCCAATCTTTTGTGCTCATGTTGCTGAAGGTTGTCAAGGCATAATGAACTTCCTCAGCTTCTTTGTTCCCAGCAAAGCTAACCATTTGAGCATAATCTATTTTTTGCTCACTCATTTCCTTCCCTTTGATATATTTTGTTATTTCCTGTAACTGTTGTACTACCATTGAGAGATCATTCTCCTTTGTTTCTTTCCTGCTCTCAGCCTTTTCTTTCCACCAATCCTTATCTTCATAAGCTTCAGTGCAATTGGCAAATGGCTTATTCTGCTGTGACTTATAGTCTTTGTACCACTCAGGGATTCCATGTATTTTGAAGCAGGTTGCCACTGTATGTCCATTCATTCCACATTTGTCACATTGCAGTTTAGCTTTCTCTTCTTTACTAAGCCTTCCCATCCCTCTGCCTTTGCCTCCATTCCAGCCTCCTCTTCCACTTAGAATTCTTCCCTGATTACCATGTCCTCTGCCATAAGTTTCTGATCTCACATTCATGGCAACATTGTCCACTTTTTCATAACTACTAGATACTAATCTTTGCTTCTCTGCAGTTAGAACCATGGAATATGCTTTACTAACAGTAGGCAAGGGGTCAAGCATCATTATTTGGTTTTTCTGCACATCGTAGCTCTCATTTAGCCCCATAAGAAATTGAATTAGCTTGGTCTCAGCATTATTCTGTGCTACTATCCTCCCTTTTTCGCAGCCACACGCTTGTATTGGCACAATGTGTCCATATTCTTCCCATAACCGTTTCAGCTTATTGAAATATTCCATTACTGTGCTGTTACCTTGAGTTAAACTGCTGATTTCTCTTAGCAGTTTATATTTGATTGGACCATTACTTTCGCCATACTGTTGACAAATGTCCTCCCACAAATCCTTTGAATTTTCAGCATACAAAAATGACTCAGCTATCTCCTTGGACAATGAATTAAGAATCCATGAAAGAATCATCCAATCGACCTTTTTCCATACTTTATATTCAGGATCATTCAAGTCAGGTTCAGGAATCTCACCATTGATAAATCCAAGTTTTGTTTTGGCACCAAGTGCAATGGTCATCGAACGTCGCCAGGAGAGAAAGTTGTTTCCGTTCATTTGAGTTGAGACTAACATCATTCCCGGATGATCGGAACCGTGCAGAAATAGCGGTCCATGATCGATCGATTCTGCTGCATTGCGCATGCCAGATCCATTAGCAGCATTAAAAGCTTCCTCTCGCCTCATCATCTTGAATCGCGATTCGATTTCAGCAAGGAAATTTCCAGAATCGAGTTATGTGCTCTGATACCATGTTGAATCCGTAAAACAACAAAACTAGATATTTTGGGGAAAACCCTTTTCTTAGCTCATAAAATCAAAAATCACACTGTACGTACATAATGAGTGTATATATATACACTCTCATGCAAGACGACAAGAACAGAAATAAAACGGCGTCGTTCCTCATAAAGGAAGACGACGTCGTAACCTATGAGTTCAAATAACAGAAACGCAACAAACTAATAAAAACGCAGACACGCGTTTGAACCAAAGAAAACAACAAAATAAAATGAAAAAGATGAAAAAGGAAGCAGCTGCATGTCATGGCACGATTTCTTGGCTTGAACTTCAACAAGGCATGTATAGCAGATCTAGTAAATCATCTGGAGTACCTTAGTCGAAATTTTAATATTTTGGTTGGAACAGATTTGGGATATTTCCTTCTTGGGGATTGTCCCAGAAACTTTCACGCATAATAGGGCCCAGTCGAGCTCGTGAGGCCTCCTTGGCTGCCACGCCTATAACTGCCGAACAAGCTGAAAAGTGGGGTTTGGTCAATCATGTTGTCGAGGGAAATGAGCTTTTGCAGAAAGCTCGGCAAATTGCGGAGGCCATGATCAAGAATAATCAGGACTTGGTGCTGAGATACAAAGCAGTTATAAATGATGGATTTAAACAAGAATTGGGTCGTGCACTTGCTTTGGAGAAGGTGATAGGATATTCTCTTTACTTTTATATTGATTTCAGAAACTTGCACCTTTTTGTGCTGGTTTCGATGAAATACTTGTGAAATTTCATTTGGTACCAAGTCTTAACTGCATATATAGATTTCTTTCTTTATTGACCTACTTATTCAATACTTTCATCTGTGTTGTTTGTTTTCCTCAATGGAAAAAGTAACATTGCAAGAAATGATAATTCCTTAGTTAAGTATCAAGAAAAATTTAGACCTATATTTAATTACTAGAAATTCTATGGAATGACGGTCCCTTATGGAGCCATCCATGAATTAATGTATTAATACATGTCCGAACTCCGAACTGTATTTATTTTAGGACACATTTCAAATACTCTGTCTATGGATAGTTGATTGATTGCATTCCATAAGACGTGCCATCGGATGGCTCTACAGAAAAACTGGTTTAGTTACGCCCTCTCCTTTTTTTATTCTCCTCTGTCAATATTCTCGGTTCCAAAGTGAATGTCCCTTTGGATATGCCAGGAACATTGAGTATTGTTTTGATTTTACGAAGCGTGTGAAATGCATTATATAGTCCATGCGATTATGAGAAGTGTGACTTTCTTTTTGTGAAAGAGCAATAGCTATATAAACTTTTCGAGAAACTTTATGTATCAGCAGATGGTACAATGTCCATTGCTGCTCAAAGACATTGATAGGCTATTGGTGAATGATCTTAATTCAGATTTCTCTTTCTTACAGGAAAGGGCTCACGAGTATTATGATGGTATGACTAAAGAGCAGTTTAAAAAAATGCAGGAGTTTATAGCTGGCCGGGGCTCTAAGAAAACACCGTCAAAACTATAAATTTTCATTCTCATGTTCTTTTTGGTTTCTTTTTTCATCTAAATAAATTTGGTGGATAAGTTATCATCTGGAAAGTAGGCAATAAACAAGTTTCCTGTTGTATTTCTGTAGACTATGTGCATCTTACTTGTATCATTCTCGAGTATTAGTCATGAATGTGACTGTCATGATTCGTTTCCCTGGTTGTCTTATGTCTTCATGCCAACTCAAATTATGAAATATGTACAAAGATAAGCAGTTTGGTGGCAACTGTTAAAGAGTAGCTGAACACTGGGCATATCCTCTCAAAATCGAAAGAGTTCACAATACTAACCGATATTTTACTGTAAGTTGCAGAAAATAAGTCTTTTCTTGTGATTAACACGTTGCTGAATGTCATGAGTATTAAACAGAAGAAGATCTAGCATAAGGCGATCTTACGACTTACATGATTAGAATCTTGAACAGGCTCCATTAGGTGAAGAAAGGAAAGAAGAAATCATTCACGAAAAAATGTGCACATGAATACTTTTTGAGGTTAATTGTAGATGTACATACAATTGATCTCATTTAGTAACAAAAAGTACAGGTAGAGTACAGAAAATGGAAGATACAATGTAATCTGAATACCAAAACCAAAAGAAGAATAAAAATATAGAGGAATACACATCACGAGACAATTCCAGATCGGTCCATGGCACATCAAACTTCAGGACACCATCACTTTTCCACCCAAATTCAATCATCTCATTGTTCAAATTCACCTGCACTGGCTCCAAAATTCAGTAGGCCAAGAATTTTCCAGCCCCCTTAATTTTCATTGTGAAACGGATATTCTTCTTTTTCATTTTCTTCTCCATAAACTCGACAGCCCCACCGCTGTTGATCATGTTTTCAAAGCCCAATTGCCGCAAACGTAGCATTCTCACCAAGTTCATAGATGGGGGAAATTGTAGACCGCAAGTCTATAATTTTAATTTCGTTTACTGATGTTTGAAATAATTGTTTGTTTTCATTTTCATATTCAAGTTTTGCTCCATTTTCAAACTTGAGTGGGAAATATATGCCATAGAAATGCCTATTTTACTCCATTTTACTATTATTTTTTATTAATAATAAATTTATAATTTGTATTATAAAAGAAATTTAATCATGTTCATTGTTTTATGTTTATTATCAACCGATCTACTAAAATTTCATTTTATATGAATAAATATTATTAGCTTTTATTCTACATATATACACACGTCAAATATGAAACTATCNAAATAACAAAACTCACAACTACACAAACCAACTACACAAACATAAACTAATACTACTAAATCTTATTTGTAGTAAATCTCATTCTCTTTTTATTTATATTTATACTTATATATATATATATAGGGTCGGGCTCCCATGAGAATAGTGCTCAATGAAAGAAATAAGAATAAATTGTATCCATTAGATCAGATGATCTAAAGGCTAAAAGAAACAGTGCAATGTGGTAATTTTCATACACAAACAGTGGGACCCACGCCACCACACAACCACTAACACGTGAGACCCACCTACCACCTCACCTCTATCTGTCACACCAATTACACACACACGCCACGTCACCCACCACACACCAATACACACAACACACACACACACTTGAGCACACACATAACACACACACACACGAACAAAAAGACGCGACATCAACATCACACTGACGACTGCCACCACCTGCCGTCGTGCCTCCATCGGCTGCACACAAGAGACTCCAGCAGAACAGTCGCCTCTACTTCGCCGCCGTTCAAGTTGTCTTCTCCAGCGTCATCCTTCACCGCCAAGCTCGGTATCAACCTCTTCGATTTAGATGCAGCGACATTCAAGCTCGAAGGTCGATCTTCAATGGGGGATTTTTTTTTAAAAAAAAAAAAAAATCGTCGGGCGTGGCCAGATAGTGGCTAATTGCGCCGACTTGCAGGTCGAACGACAAAGGCTGCTAAAGACGGCGATGCCGGTAGTCGCCGAACAGAAAAGCTGACGGTGCAGTGGTGGTGGGGGGCAGAGAAATAACAGTTTGTGGCTCGGGCAATTTTTCGAAAATTAGACAATGTGAAAAGACTTGATTGCAATTTCATGAATTTTGAATATATTTCACTGTGGTTCATGTGTCAAATGTATGATTTATAAAAAGTTTAATAAGGTCATATTAATAAATAAAATGCAAAAATATATTGTGTATATTCACATTAAATATAGTCGCATTGTGAGTACACAATACTGATAGACGAAACGTACATTAATGACTGATTGACTGCACACTAGCGACCTAATTCAAATGAACTAAATTTTTCGGTTTAAAATTTTATATGTCGATTATATTATATTATATTTGTAATTTTAAAATTTTAGTTATCTCGATTAGATGTCTGACTTTATTTTTTTTTTTAAATAATCAACAGAACGTTTCCGAGGTCGAATCCACTTTTCGTTTGATAAATGCATTACTTGTGAAGTATGTGTTCGTGTATGTCCTATAGCCCGGTCAGCTAGTTGATTTCCGAGTGGATTCACTGTAGATAGAAAGGCGTATGTAATTCCTTCTGTGAAAAGTCTTGTGTCTCGCTTTCTTATGCTTATGGAAAAGAGTGTCGAAGTCAAGACAGGTTCACTCTGGCTGGAGATCGAACAAGAAAGTCATTCCTCAGTGGATGCTGGTCAAACTGGCCCTGTCCCATGAGGCGAAAAGAAGGCGGGCACCAAGGTAAGCACCGAGCTCTAAAATAAGATTTTTTAGTCAGCTGCACCAACATATATATATATATATATATATATATATATGTGTGTGTGTGTGTGTGTGTGTGTGTATGTATTTTCAACGAAAAATAACTGTAAAATATTAAATAAAAATTATTAAAGTAATAAATATATTTTTATAATATAAATAATAAATTAATTCAAGTATTTAGGTTAATTTAATTAACTAACCGAATAATCCAATTATATCGGTTCAATTTTAGCTTGAATTTGCACATAAAAAAACACGCATTGTACTAGACAAAATGTACTTTAGTGTTTGTCATACTGCACAATAGTGTTAGAACAATTGTACGTTAATGCGTTCGAGAATGCACATTAACATAACAGCGTATAATGTTCATATATGCTAAATATATTTTTATTATAATAATATTATATTAAACGCAAAATGATATTGATTGATATACAAACTATGAAAGTTGTCTAAGATTGAAATGCACATAAAAATTATATTAGACAATAGTGTTTATGATAATGCACATTATCGATTTTTGAGTTTTATATATTATGTCATTTCAACAACAAAAATATTAAAACTCTAAATATACTTTTTATAATATAAATAATAAATTATTTCAATTATTCCGATTGACCAAAATAGCCGGTTAATAAAAAACTTATATAATAAAAAAGATAAAAAGAGAGGTGAAGATGATAGAAAATAAAAAAGAGAGAATATTATGTAGAACGAAACCGAAATAAGAGTTTTTTTTTATAAAATTAGAATTGAGTTTATGTAAAACCGGATCGATTTTATAAAAAACCGAGCACAAAAACTCAAAAAAATCACTTAGAATGTCAGAATTGACTGTTGAGAGAGAGAGATTGAGAAATTTATAGATTGGTATGAA
>BKCP01000447.1:2602-49967 GCA_008636005.1 Striga asiatica | reverse complement strand
AAAAAAAAAAAAAAAAAATTACCTTGTTGGAGAAGAATCCTTTGCCGAGGCCGTAGAATTTTTTCGACATTTTTTTGGATTTTTTTTAACGCTCGAATCGTTCGTTGAAGTTCGGAAGTTTAGAGAGATAGAAAGTTTAGAGAGATAAAATAAAAAAAAGGGTTAAGGGCAAAAGAGTAATTGGGAGGAGGCGGTGACTAGTAAAAGGGGCGGTGAATAGCAATTGAGAAATTTTATCCAACAACAATTATATGAATTGGAGTTGATCCGGTACCCTTGACCCGTTAGACCCGGGCGGCCCGGCCGGGTGTTGAGACATTACCAAAACGAAACAGAATAAGGGCGACGAGTCGACGACAGGGAAGAAGAAGAGCAAACTGCATCTGATTTTCAGTCTTGGGGAAGTATGAGGCGGCTTAAAATCTGTTGTTATCTCTTAGGAATTTCGTTAAGCTTGATTTGGGTAGAATCTGCCCTGCAGCCGTATCGAAGAGACCCGGGGCACCCGGCGTGGCACCATGGCGCATTTCAAGATGTCAAGGACTCGGTTCGGTCGGATGTTCGTCAGATGCTCCATTCTCGGGCTGAGGTACGCAGCACGCTGTTCATGTGCTCGTTTGTTGTCTCGATCGGATGTTCATGTACATCTTTCCATCTATTTTTCTTAATTCTGGAGTCTGATGCTCTTACATCGGGGTAGCATTGTTTATTCAGATTCTGAAATAGCTGATTTATGTAGAATTATCGAGCTTGTGTTTGACTGCGAGCTCTTTTTGTTTTTCCCAATGGAGCTGCCAATTTTGGTTGGAATTCAATGGATTATTTGTTTGTTAGGTGAAATGGTGTTTTTGAAGTGACGCACTTATGGAAATTCAATTCGCAACTGTTGTAGTGATTCTTGAAATTAAGGGTTTTAGTTGGTGACGTATCTTGGGATGTTTTGATGGCTAATTCTCTTGAGTCAATACACGACAACTTTTCCTCAATCGGAAATGTAATCTGGAGATGCATGTGTGTATCAAATTAGAAAAAAAGAAAACGTGGGAGTCGAATAGTTTTGAGTTTTTGAATTTATCTGCTGACATCCTTGGCTCTCTCTCAGGTTCCATTTCAAGTTCCTCTTGAAGTGAATGTGGTCCTTATTGGCTTCAATGGTGATGGGGGCTATAGGTACAGAATAGATTCTCATAAATTGGACGAATTTTTGAGAGTTGGCTTTCCATCTCACAGACCTTCGCGTTTAGAGACTGGCCAACCGCTTGATATTGAGCATCACGTAGTCTTCAATGCATTCCCGGTAAGTTAGCCCTTTGAGTTTGTCCTTGGACATGTATGAACATATTGCTTGGCGTCAAATTTGAGTTTGTCCTTGGACATGTATGAACATATTGCTTGGCGTCAATAGTTGTTTACTTCTGTAAGTTCTGTTAATTTAACCCATGATCTCTTTTAACTTTGCTCGGCAGATTGGGCAGCCAGAATTGATATCATTGGAGAAAACACTGAAAACGGCTATGACTCCAGCTGGCACCGCTAGAGAGGTGGCATCGTATTTCATGTTCTGCCTCGTCTTGATGTTGTTATTCTTGATTTTGTATGGAATATTTTGTGAACTTCATAGCTTTACAGGTAGATTTTGGGAGGGAAGTTCCCCTGTTTGAGGTGGAAGCAACAGCAGTGGAACCTGAGTTTGAGAAGCTTTATTCTTACCTGTTTGACATAGAAGACATAGACAACGAGGGACACCCTGTTGAGGAAATGGACAGACCAAAGCCAACTGCTATTTTTATGGTTAACTTTGATAAGGTCAGTTTATTTCAACTATGATGCTTCCTAGTTGCTTGTAAACTTCAAAGTTATGAATTGCTAATGTTGCATTTTACTGGTTTCTGGGAAGTTGGTTTGAACAGACATAGTTTTCTTATAGTGGGTAAGTCTTCTAAAAATCTTTGATTACTGACTGCCTGCATTTTTGTTAACTCCTGTACAGGTCCGAATTGATCCTAGGAACAAGGAGATTGATCTTGATAGACTAATGTATGGGCAAATAACAAGTTTAAGTGAAGAGGATATGAAGCACCAAGAGGGGGATTATATATATCGTTACCGGTACAATGGAGGGGGTGCATCTCAGGTTTGGCTTGGATCTGGCAGGTACTACGACTTCAAAATACTTTTTTTAAGTGAAATTGGGTGATTTGTCTAGTAGTGACTTTGATCTCTGTAATACCTGGAATAATAGTTTCTTTGAGTTACAACTGCTTTTCTCCTTATGAAGTCTCTGATATTACTTTATCACAACTGATATTACTTTATCACAACTCAGGTTTGCTGTGATTGATCTCTCTGCCGGGCCCTGTACATATGGGAAGATTGAAACTGAAGAAGGCAGTGTGAATCCTAGAACATTACCTCGTCTGCAAAATGTGGTGTTTCATAGATCAGGGCCAAGTAACGTGGAATCTGCCCATGATATATTTGTAGGACAATTAGCTGCTGTAATTGCAACCACAGTAGAACATGTTATAACCCCAGATGTTAGGTATGCTCTTCTTATTCCCACAATATGAAGGTTTCTCTAACAGACTTTTATTTAATATCAGATTGCAACAGAAATTTCGTATACTCGCGTGATTTATAATGATACGACTGCATAATTTTTCCCTCTAGCAAACTTAGGAGGGATTTTGGCTTTGCAGCATCATTGGAGTCGATTTGTCTCAAATACATAAGACACCATGGTTGCTGGCCCGCCCAACTTACTGTTCATTTCTGCTGCATCTTCTCTGACTTTCTAATATTGCTAGTATTATGTTGTTTGTCCTCCTCGGTTAATTGACAATGTAATTTTTTCCCTTTATCGTCTGGGTGGTTCCAGATAATATTTCTTGCCTCAGTTTATATCTTTATTCTTCCTTTGGCCAGGTATGAAACTGTCGATATGACTACTAGGTTACTTGTACCCATTATTGTCCTTCAGAACCATAACAGGTACAATATCATGGCTAAGGGCCACAATTACAGTTTAGATGTTCAAGCCATTGAGGCTGAGGTGAGATTCCCTGGATCTTGCATTTCATTATTTTTTATCTAAGTTTGATTTGTAAAACAACATAATTCTGCATTATTTGATTACGTCAGGTTAAGAAAATGGTTCATGAAGGGCAGGAAGTCGTTATAGTCGCAGGTTCACACGCTTTACATCGCCATGAAAAGTTGGCCATTGCTGTCTCCAAAGCAATGAGGGGTCATTCCCTTCAAGAAACCAAGAAGGACGGCCGCTTTCATGTTCATACCAAGACATATTTGGATGGTGCTATTCTTAAGGAAGTAGGTTCCTGAATATTTTATTTTATATATTGTTCTATTATTTCTTAATTTTGAATTGCTATAATATTATGCCTACCTCTAATCCGATGTTCATTGTGGTTTTCTTCACCTTACACACAGCTATTATTGAGTAAATAATGACCTTCATTTGAGCTCTATCAACTGCAGGAGATGGAAAGATCAGCTGATGTGCTTGCAGCTGGACTACTTGATGTCTCAGACCCTACACTTTCAAGCAAATTTTTCCTTCGCCAGGTTAGAGTTTTCCGCTCAATTATGGCAATTATGTTTGCCAACTAGTTTCAAGAACTTATGTTGCAACCATGTTTGTGCTCTATCCGTTTCATTTTCATTTATTTGCTCCTAATTGTTAGTTTCTTCTTCAGACATGGATGGATGACAAAGATGGAACTGGGGATTCCATCCTAAAGCATAAGCCTATTTGGTCGTCCTATGATTCAAAGCGGCAAAAGGATAAGAAAAGGAGATTATCACAGCAAAAGAAGAAAGAAGGAGACTTGTATCGAACTTACGGAACCAGGGTTGTTCCAGTGTGAGCAGATAAATCTTTTTTCTTAATTTTATGATAACTCCTTAAATTAGTTTACTGGGTAGAAACATACCCTTCTCTATGGCTGAGGTTGATGATGCACTTCACTAAACAGTGTTTGTTATATTAAATATATTTTATTTTGAAGAATTTTCTTTGATATTGCAGCTTTGTTCTGTCACTGGCGGATGTAGATGAACACCTTATGATGGAAGATGATAGTCTTGTGTGGACGAGTAACGATGTTGTTATTGTGCTTCAGCATCAAAGTGAGAAGATACCTCTGAAGTAAGTACACTTGAGGGTGGCAACCATGTCTTTCAGCTTCAATAATTACTTGTAGTTAGCCACAATTTGCTGCAGTTTGTGGTATGACAGCTTTGGTTACGTATGTGTGGAATATTTTACTTTCTTGAATTCCTTCCATACAATAAATCTTGTTGCCCCTTTAATTGATAAATGCCTTCAATCTTATTTTCCTTCATTTCAATTTCTGGTCAGTTCTATGGCTATTATTATTGTTTAAAATCTTTTACTTTCTTGTTTCCGGCAGTTATGTTTCAGAGTTAGAGAGAAGACATGCTGTACCATCACAAGCCCAGCGCCATATACTAGCCGGTCTGGCGTCTGTTGTGGGTGGTCTGACTGCACCATATGAAAAAGCTTCTCACATTCATGAGAGGCCAGTGGTGAATTGGCTCTTGGCAGCCGGTTGTCATCCATTTGGACCATTTTCAAACACTTCTCGCATTAGTGAGTTGCTTCGGGATGTAGCATTGGTAAACCTTTTCTTTTCTTGTAATTGCTGACCCATTTTTCCCTCAACAGCTGCAAATCTGTCAAGATTATTGTGGTTCCACATATTTTGCTCCACACTGAGAGTGGGGCTTACTATCTAAAGAACCATTGAGGTTTTTAATCTGAATATTAGGAAAAAGGAAAAAGAGAAATAATTATTTTTTACAAGTAGACTTTGATATTTGTTTCAATCTACAATTTGCACCTCAGTTATGGGAATCTTCTAAGAAAATACATAACTTAGGGAGGGAGGGGTGTGTTTCTCATTTTCAGCCGTAGTTGACTTTTTTGAAATTTGGCCCAACATTGAGGTGGATTTTGTAACTATATGATATAAAGTATTTCAGTTACGAGTTGATATTTGTTCAGAATCAGCAAATTGTGAATTATCCAATTGTTCAATTTTATTCTGCAGAGGAATACAATATATGCCCGTGTTGATTCTGCTCTCCACCGAATCCGAGAGACATCTGAGGTGATTTCATAATTAGTCAATCAGTTGGAATATTCTTTTTCTCCGTCTATATATTAGTGCGTACTTAACATTTTTGTCAGGCTGTTCAAGCCTTTGCTTCAGAACACCTGAAAACTCCACTGGGAGAACCAGTAAAGGGTAAAAAGAATAAATCAACCACCGAGCTTTGGCTTGAGAAGTTCTACAAGAAGAAGACCAACTTGCCAGAACCATTTCCTCACGAATTAGTTGAACGACTGGAGAAGT
The DNA here is from genome assembly GCA_008636005.1 of Striga asiatica. Taxonomy (NCBI): domain Eukaryota; kingdom Viridiplantae; phylum Streptophyta; class Magnoliopsida; order Lamiales; family Orobanchaceae; genus Striga; species Striga asiatica. Next base: position 44,568 of record BKCP01000447.1, on the reverse strand, counting down.
ATTTGGATGTAAGTCTTTTCTCAATAACATGGTTAGTTAAAGAAACCATAGAGGTTTAACGTGTTTAATAAATTACGCTCGCGCGCCCACACACGCACACATGCACTATAATGCCCCAAGCCATGACATGAGATAATTGTTTGGAGAAAGCACACTTAAAAGACTCGTGTTTATAAAGTATCCACTGTTGAATCTGGATGGCAGACCTGAGGCGTTACTAGCACACTCACAAAAAGATAATTAAAAACACTTATTTGCTTACATTGTGCCCTCGATATGCTATTTTTCTCGGAATATACATATGTAAAGGAATTATATGTTGTTTGATAAAGTTAAGGATGAAAGCAAATGAAAACAATAGATAATCAATATTATTAATTAAGAAGATAACTCGGGACGAATCCAGCCCACTTGAAGGCCGACACTTCGGGAAGAGACTTCCCGCCCAAGCTTAAAGCCGACAATTCTATTCAACAAAGGATAACCCTAAAGCCGACAATTCTATTCAACAAAAGATAACCCTAGGTATCACATACTAGTCTATTTAAATAGAGTCCTACCCCTAACCCTAATTATATCCTTAATGGATATTCTAAGCTTATGGGTCCCAAAGCCGAATTAATAAAATATACTAAATAACAATTGATCTCTAACATTATTCACGTTCTGTAAGATGGCAGTTTCGTTTTACCTTTCTTATACTTTAGCCTAAAACCTCTATGTTAGTTTTATATTTGTGTTTTATTATATCCTGTTACTTCCAGAGCCTTGAGGAGCAGCTAGTAGACCTGTCTTCCTTTTTATACGATCATAGACTCCAAGATGCCCAAGCAAACAGTTCTGAGATACTTCAAAGCTCGATATTCACTCAGCAGTATGTTTTCCTAATATATGGATTTTCTTTTCTTTTAAAATGTGGAACCCATGTTTCTCTTGTTTTTTTTTTCTCNAATGGTTTGTACTGTTGTTTCGGTGCCTAACCTACAGATACGTGGAGCATGTTTTGAACAGTGAGAGGGAGAAGATGAAGTGCTGCAGTATCGAGTACAAATTCCCGACACACTCTTCGCAGAATTACATATACGCAGGGATTCTTTTAGCTGGGTTTTTCGTTTATTTTGCTGTCATCTTCTTTGCATCGCCTGTTCGTTGAGTTTCTCTCAAGCTGCTCTGCACTCCCTTCAAACTAGTGTAGGCTTTCGAGTACTGTACTCTATAACAATCAGTATAAATTTTGATCTCATATGGAAAGCGTTTAGTCACCCTTCATATCAATGTGGTTGCAGATTTGTGCTGTCTTTTCGTGTTTAAGTTCTCTGGAGGTTGTATTTGTTCAGGGCAAACTCATACCTGCCTGTAACTGTATACAAGCGTGAACTAGTGAACAGTTGGGTTATTTAATTGTGTTACATGAGTTATGCAGTCCACACACCAAATGTACTTTCTCATCACTGGCTTGTAATTTTACGGGTCTTTAAAAAGGGGAAAAAGAAAAACAACATATTGAATGTGAATTTTGTACTTCAATGGATGAGCTTAAGCTTTGGCCTAATTCAGTTACGAAGCTCAAACTCTGGCACGAGCTCATTCTTGTTTGTTGAGTTAAACAACCTACCATTTGGGCGTAAGCTTGCAAAATTTTAACAATATTGGAGACCTAATAATATGGAGTGAGAGAACCAGAGACATCGGAATTGTCAAACGCAATATTCACAACAATAAAGTTTGAATTTTTTAGATACAAAGATCATTTTAGAGCATTAAAAATATTAATAATAAAGAGTAAATAAGCTTGAATAGTTAGTCATTAGTCCACACAAAAACATTGTACAAATGACAAAATAATTTGAGTTGAATCAAAACTGGATATGACCCTTTTTACTGGATATGACCCTTTTTAAAGAACAACATGATATGCAATGTACGGAAGAACTCAGATATTTCAAACCACTCAAAAAATCCCACCTTTTTCAACCCCCCTCAAACATCTGGTTGCCATTATAATTTACACAAAAACCAAAACAAGCGTTCTTAAAAAACTGTTATGCTGTCTCTAATCAAAAGAAATACATAGGTAATTAAAGGAGCCTCGACCACCTAGATGGGACCACACATGGACTTTTTCGAACAATGTTAAACTTTGGGTTCTTAAACCCATTCAAATTCATTCAAGAATGTTGTGAAACGAGGAAGATACGAATTAAAGACGAGAAAGAAATAACACAAGATTTACGTGGTTCGACAATGTGCCTACGTCCACGGCGGAGGAGTGATCTTTTATTATTTACGATAATCCCAAATATATCAATAAACAATGTATTTATATCATAACCCTACAAGGTATAAATTTACTTAAATACCCCGTACCGTACTGCGTGGACTCCGCCCTCGCACCCCCGGCCCAACTAATCGACCCAACCCAACAGGGGGCTGACTCGCTCCGCTTCCCTCGCTCCACTCGCAGGCATCAGCCTGCCTCCTTTCTTTGTCAATATATGAGCCATACCAACAAAGAGTATTATACATTTTTACCAAAAACCAAAAACTGGTAATACACCAAATGAAGCAAGCCAAAAAATAGAAAAGAAAAAAGAACAGCAACACAAGATTTTCAATCAAATGCGAGCAAAAAGAACACTTACCATGACACAATGCCATTTTTCTCTCCTCTCTATATTACAGTGAGAGGGTGTATTTCACTAGGACTCTTAGAGCATCTCCAATGCATAAATGGTGTTATCACATAAATTTTGACAAATGTCAATTATTTAGATGGATTGTGAACCACATAAGATATTTATTAAGTTTACAACTTTAAATCTAAAAAATTATCTACAATGCACAATGTGATCAAACATAATATTGTCCACTTGACAAAAATAAAAAAAATATAAATAAGAAACAAAAAGAATCAAATAATTAGATATTTTGAAAATGGTAATAATATTTCTCTCTCATTTCTCAATTGGTTGATTAGAATGTGAAAGATAATGTGGATGAACCACATTCTTTTCTACATTGTAGACATTAATTATGTCCACCTCATCACTACATTTGTAATTACATTGTGCATTGTAAGATTAAAAATTAAGACATTGCTAAATTTGTTAATATAGAATGTAATGTACTACAACTACATTTTACCATTGGAGATGCTCTTAGAGACTTTTAAGACTTTTTAAAATGGATTACTTTTGTGGACTTACTCTCAATTGGAAGAAAAAGATCCGATTTTTAGTGGTGTATTCCATCAGGACTCTTGGAGACTTTTAAGACTTTTTAAAATGGGTCACAGACTTTATGCAACTTTTTAGAGCATCTACAATGCTCAACTTCAACATTAATTTAATTGAACACATGTGAATCAATGGATTAATGTATAATCTACGTTAATTGAATGTTTAAAGAATAGGACTTTCATTTGAATTTTTACCTTCAATGCATCCATTCAACAGCCATACAATTTGTATATGTGGATTTATTCATTTATTATTAAAGTAAAAGAGTATATTAGAAAAAAAACCACAAATTCCAATAATTATATGCATGATGTTATTTTTTGTTGATTTAGTTAATTTTTATTTATATCATCAAATTTATATAATTATTATTTATTCAATAATTTCTCAGTTACAACATGTATAACTACACAATAAATATTTTTTTAATCGGTTCAGAATAAAACCACAAAATATTAAAATTGCAAGGACTCAACAAACAAATCTCATGAACATAATATTTTACGTTTTATGACATTATTATTGATAATTTTTAAATTTTAGTTGTAACTCATCAAATGATTTTACTGTATTCAAATAAATTCTCAAATTATCAGTTAAAATGAAAGAAGGACATGTAAGTGAATGAATATACGTGAAAATTTTTATCAGGATGTGAGTCCAAAAGTCTGAATCAAGTTGGTGTCCAAAAAAATGATCAAAGGGGAAAAAAGGGTGAGCATGGGTCGGTACGGTTCAGAAATTGACAAATCTTTGGAACCGTGCTGAAGTTCGGAGATTACTAAAACTCAATCTCCAGAACCGAACCAAAAAATCGGTTCGGTTCGGTTCGGTTCGGATATTTTCATTTTTCGATACAGTTCGGTTCGGTTCTCGAGACTATCAGAACGGTTCGGATCGGTCCAGTTCGATTCGGATACTCAGATATTTCTAATTATTTTTAATTTTTTTTGAATGCTCACCTAGTTGTATTTCAATTTTTATATTTTTTTTTAAATCCAACATTCATCAATACTTTATCATAGTAAAGATTTTATTTTTAAATCAACTGGAGAAATAACTCTAAATTTCAGTTAAGACTAAATTTGTGCAACTTACATTGAAAATTTAAAATTCAAACAAAATATAATATAGTTTTTTATTAAAGTAATATTTATTTAATCTTCCATACCATGTTAGATATAAGATTGAATAAGACTAGTGTCGACAAATTTAAGTAATGTTTAAATATTATTTAAAAAAATATTTCTTTAATCTTTCATACCAATAAAAATATATTTTTCTTAAACCAGGAAAATTCAATTGTAGATCTCAAATATTACTAAGCATGACATTTAAGTAGAGCTCAATTGTTATAACTATATTTTATTTCCATTTTAAAATTTTTCAAATTATATAGAATCAAAATTGTCATAAAATATATTAATATTACACATCTATTTTTATAATTCGGTTCTTAATTTCGGTTCTTTGGTTCGGTACGGTACGGGACAGTTCGATTCAGTTCTCGGTTCGGATATTTGTGAATTCTCCAGAACCGTACCAATTATTTTTTTGCTCCGGTTCGGTTCGGTTCGGTTCGGATAAAGTCAAACAGCCAATGGTTATTTTGCAGTTCGGAGTTATTTCGGTTTGATTTTCGGAACGGTTCGAAACTCTCCGAGTCCCATGTTCAGCCCTACATGCTACCAAAGGATGTGTCGTGCGGGTCCCTTCCAGTTAATACAACGCCCAATATCATCCCAAAGTTAGAAATGTCGCTTTTATCAGTGTACCTAACGAAAAATCATACAATTACGTAAAATAATGATTATTCATAACAAACTATCAGGCAAAAATGATCTCCAACAGTTCCAAAAAGTTTTGCCCATGGAAATTCGAGCGACAAATTGGGTTTGGTTGCAAAGTGTTCCTTTACGTTTATTTGGCTTTCTCCATGAAGCTTAGTTTCTTCAAGAATAGTTGTTACCATCATCAGGCATATTCAGAGTTCAAGCAACTCAATAATTGTCTTCAAGAACTGCTAAAGCATTAAATCTATTTGGCAGCAGCTACTAATGTATACCCATGAAAATATAAGCACAAGTGAAAGTAGCTAACAAATACTAATAGACAATTGATATTCTTGATACCTTCAATTAAAACCACATAACAATAACCTACTTCTCATACTCGGGAAACTTGCATTCATCATACCTGGTGTTCTTAAAACATTCTGGTGGATTGAAGCCCGATGAGGCTCGAACAAAGCCTGGAAAGATCGTAACTAATCTACAGTCAGCCAACCTTGGCTCGAACTCCGAGTCCATGATCACATTCGAGGGCTTCAAGTTATAGTGTAATCTTCTGGGATCACAAGAAAAGTGCAGATAATTCAGCCCTTTATTAAATCCCAACCGCTATCCGAATACGGTATTCCCACTTAAGCTCCAACTGATTTCCGTCACTCTTTTAATCACATCCTCGAGACTTCCTATCGGCACATAATCGTAAACCAATGAGTAAACACCATATTCAAACACATAAGCCCTCAGACTCATTAAATTCCTCCGCATGCCAGTTTCCCGAGCTCCTGCAGCATCTTTCTCTTGCTGTGGGCCTCAGAAGACGCGCTGGAAAAGGGGCCAAGTCTCTTGACAGCAACATTGAGGCCATTGTCGAGCTTTAATGGCTTACCCATGTGACCTTTGTTCTGTCTTACAGAAAACTGATACAAAAGTCCTCATACTGTTTAGGGATAATTTACAAAAGCTATGAATCAAATAACTTTTGTGATCGCACACTCTCACACTCAACAGTTGATACCTGTACCCCTTGCACAAGTATTAACACTGAGAGAACCCGAACCAATAATAACTACAATTCAAGGACTAATCATTTCTCCAGCACTAAAGTTGACTGTGAAAACAAGATATACATTTTCAAATGATGTAAATCAATTGGCTACACAATCTTTCTTGTATCTTAATTAGTATTAAAAACTTCAAATGATGGAAAAAATCATCTCTTGCATTGCCAAATTTAACCTGGCAAAATATGTATGTCTTCTTTGGCACAAACCACATAAGTAATAATGTACATGAAAAATACAGGAGTTCACGATTTAACTGGTTGTGTGTGAAAACAATAGCCCTCAGTAAGACAGAATTTCACCCAAAACTGATAACTCCAATACGCATGAGTTAAGTTCACGATTCTGAGCTCAGTATGGCCAAAGCTGGCCTCCTGGAAGACTGACCACTCAGGCTGGGACTTCTGTCAAATAGTCCCAATACTTAATACAAGATGAGCCATTCATCATTTTATTATATGATTAATAGCAGAGGATCCAATACAAAGTATGGTGCCACATTAGAGCATGCCGAAGGGCAAAAGCCTTCTATTCCAACTCATACAATTATCATCTCAATTTAGTTTATAGGTCATATTATTCTGAAAATGTCTCTGGATTCCTCGTGATACTTGTTAGTAACAAGGAAAGATCTTACCTGGGTGCTAATCCTTCTATGTTCCCTCCATCGCTCCACAAGGATCTGATCTACCGTTAAAAACGCAGTTGTGTTGGAGAAAAAATAAAGAAACTAAATAAGTTCAGTGCTCATAGGAACAAAGACTAGAATACAGAAGAAAACAAACTGAGCGCTCATAGGCATGCACATGGCCAGCAAACACAACCTCCAAAACCTAAGAATCACACAAAAGAATACACAGGTAGTAGTTTATCAGGTCACACCTGAAAAAGGAGAACATACAGATGAATCCAAGTAAAATGGCTGTCAGACTACAATGCTAAGGAAATACCATTATTGAATACCCAGATAGGTGCGGCGCCTAAATCCTCAGCAAGCTGCAGAAAAAGTGATCCAAAAAAGGGACAAAGAACAATGAATTAACAAAAATCTATGAAAGATATTACTGATTCCAGTTAAATTAATGCCAGTAAAATTATTTTTCTGATAATGTTTGGCGTTAAAATATCAGTTAAAAAAACAGAAAAATAAGAATAATTCTTTTCAGTAAAATTATACCTGGAGAAACTCCAGATGACCAAATCCATCATCAGTCCAATAATGCCAAACATCACCAAAATGGCCCGGCCTTTCTTCCCATGGGCCGTAGTTTCTTTACATCTGAATGCATTCCTTAACCATTCACCTTCAACAAAGCAACCACCTGACAAAAAATCACGGATTTAAGCACATTAAGCCTCCAATATAACTCCCGTAAATGAGAATCATATATAAATATAAACCTGTATAGTATAGTCTCACTGGCCAACAAACATCAGGATCAATAGAGGAGTATTTCACTATTTTGACATACTGTACGAGTAAAAAGAGATTGTTCAGCATCATTCTTGAAGAGCTATAAAATCCATGACTCGTGCATGAGCTTTATTCATTCCTTTTTTCTTTTTTTCTTTTTNCTCAGACAAGAGCTCCTTCTTCCTCGTTATATATAGAGCTTGATATAATATCATATTACATAGTCTGCAGTTTGAAAATGAAACACAAGGAAAAGCTAATATATTTGCAAGTGGCCTAGAAATCTAATAAATCCTGGGTTTAAATCTTTCAACATCTTGAAAAGATCTTGGCGAAATCCGTGTCCTTGTTGTCAAGAGGAACAGTATTTGATTATAATTTAAGGTGAAGATATAATGTCATTGCTATAAAAGCAGCATTATGGTAAAATTTGCACATTTTAGATTTTCACTTCAGTTTGGAATGAAGGTAGTCATCAGGTATATTCTCGAAACGATTCTGTTTGGAGCAACATAGTATCACGAAATGTCTAAATTCATAGAGGATCCATCGTTCAAGTGAAATCAATAGATATCGAGTAACAGTTATTAAAATTAAGACAAATTCTTTTACCTTGTATGTGTCTGTGGGCATCAGAGATGTATTTCACCAACCACCACTTGCAATCATCCTCCAAAGGTGGAAGCCTATTGCTTTTTGCACTATTGCTAGTTGTTGAGCCCACTTCGAGGCTTGATGCCAAATCTAGTGTTTTGTGAGAAACGGATGGGTCCTGTAAGTCACCCTGCCAAAAATGGCCATATGGTTAGCTACATGTTACTTAAATAATCTTTTGGATAAATAAACATTTGACTAGCCATAATGAAAGATGATTGGTTATTTATGCATGTATTTATCTCACATGAAAATGCTATGTATTATCGTCATATGCATTGGTGAGAATTGTAGAGAAATATGGTCTTTGGTGTACAGTTGTAATTTGAAGCTACAATATTACTATATATATAGTATTTTCTATTCAAATTTCTCAGTAGTTGTGCATGGAAATAACCATCAGAGTATGTCCAGCACCAAATCAAGAACCGAATTAAACTCGACTCTATAAACATAACTTAACACAGATCACAAGATTCGCAGACATGAAAATAACTATATAATGTAAGGATCGTTCAATCATAAAATCATTGAAATCAGACTCCTAAAATGAAATGTCACCCATAAACATCTAACACATCCAGTAAGCCAGAAACATCACGAAAAAATCTTATATAACAACTCAAACTGACAGTAGGAATAAGTAAGCAGGGTCATGGTAAGTTATATAACCGCCATCAATCAAACAGCTCAAACTGACAGTCCATACTCCCAACAAGATCTATATAACAACTTCTCCTAAATCCTATATGATGAACACTGTTGTGATTAACAATCAAAATCACCCAAATCAAAAGGAGAAAAAGAAAATACCCCACACAATAATCATAATCCAAACACAAAATACAGCCCAACCCCACCACAGAAAACCTCCCATAAGTTCCATTGTCCATCAACCAAAAAACACACGCAAATTATAAATCCAGAAAGCCCACAGGAATGCAAACCTTAACTGGATGAAGATACACAAGGCCAGTTTCATTTTGATCCTCTGATCGTATTTCTCCTGAAGATTGGACTCCAATGGAAGGTTCTCAACGGGTATGCTTTCTTCCTTGCTATCCAAATGAGGGAGTAGGCCCCCCGGATCAGTCGAGCTCGTTCCACTAACATCTGAACATGCTTTAACGTGTAACGAGCCTCTGTTATTGAGGACAAAAGGTGGTTGGATTTTGGTCCCGACATACGCTTTTTTCGGGTACAAGTAAATTGACTTGTGGCAGAACCTAAAAACTAGTGACAAAAGAGAGCAAGTAAAAGAGAATTCTAAATGTTTACATCCCTAACTAACATAAGTAGCTACACAGGAGGGCTTGATGACAAATAGATCTACTTATGAAAATTACTTATGAGAGTTAACCAAAACAAAAGGAGAAACGAAACAAGGAAAACCCAGAATTTCTAATATCGCTATACTCGTCTTTGGTTTTTGTATTTGTTTTTACAAACTTACGTTCTACATAGATGCAATTTGTAAAACATAGCAGCAGTTTTTGTAATCAACGTTAGATCTGCAACTCATATAATATGCCATTCCTCTATACATGTCAGAATGCAAATCTAAGTACCAAAAATCAGACCCTTAGCTCCTCATCCCCATAATATGCAAACTTCTTAAACTACTCACTCCATCATACGAAACCTTTTACAAAGTTATTTGCTTGCAACTGATATCTTCTGAAATGTGAGATGCAACAATCAAGCAATGCATTCACAAATCAAATGCCAAGCACATGTTTGACAATACATGCCAACAAACAACCGTAGATAGTACATGGGCTCCCAAGAAGATATATAAAAACAGCATAATATACTATATACTCCACATTGTACAGAAAAAACTGATTAGTTTAAGCCAAGATCTACACAAAGTTCAAGGTTGCAGAACATGACATATTGACAAACACAGAGAGTAATTGCTGTGAATACCAACGAATCGAGCCTCGTCACCAAAACCCTCCCACCAAACCCTTTCCCTTTACTAAGACATCGTCCCAAACAGACTCAGTGGCACAGGACGAGACGAACAAGGAGAAGGCTCATAAGCTCAACACTCCAATCATGAACAAACATGCACACACACTCAAGAAAAAAACAAGAAGTACAAATCAAAACAGATACATATTAACAATCAGGAACATGTAACTCAAACCAATACTCATCATCATCGCGACATAAAAATCCAAAAGAAAAACAGGCACTTTCTTTGGAGATTTGAGTAGATACATGATTTAATAGACAAACAAATAAATAGTTCGTTATAAAAATCTAATGGCGATCCTTCTACAGAGAGGACAAATATTTTTCCTTCGGAGCCACCTCTTGAGACAGCAAGCGTGAAACTTATGCCCACACCCATCCACTATTGCAACCTGCATATCCTTTCCACAAAAATTGTCTAGACAAATAGCACACACAGTTTTTTCATCATCGATATTATTATGCGTTATGATGTTGAGGTATTTCGAAATTTTATCCTCCTTGAAGCCTGCGCAGTCAGCCTCCGTCAGTACGTGTCTTGTATGTATTCGAGGCCCCCGTATCATTGAGCGAGTGATCGATAACATCAAAGCACGATCTTGACCCCACAGGGATGTTCCTGTTTCAAGTGGAGGAATTTGGGTTTGAAGTGGAGGCGTTTGGATGGCAGTGGGTTCGTGATGTTGAAATCCTGATTGTCCGGAAGAGCTAGAGTCCGAGTTGTTCATCGCCGTTTCATGAGGTTGTTCGAAGTCAGCCTCCGTCACTACGTGTCTTGTATGTATTCGAGGCGTCCGTATCATTGAGCGAGTGATCGACAGCATCAAAGCACGATCATAACCCCACAGGGACTCGATTGGTCCCGATAAGTTGGTCAAGCTGGCTTGTGGTGGAGCACGAGATGTTCCCGGAATTTGGGTTTGAAGTGGAGGCGTTTGGATGGCAGTGGGTTCGTGATGTTGAAACCCTGATTGACCGGAAGAGCTAGAGTCCAAGTTGTTCATCGCCTGTTGTTCGAATAGTCCCAACGAGCTAGTGTCCCAGTTGATCATCATGTCAAGCTCTTCCTCCGTCAAAGCCATTGTTATTTCTAATGCCCTACTCTGCAGATATTCGATTATTACCCCCAACTTATGCACACAAATCCAATAATAATAGCAACGAGAATAATCGAATTTGCTCATCAAGGGATTCAAATTTTATGAAAGAAAATAAGAAACGCCTCTTACCAATGGGTTGGTTGAGCCTAGGGATGGCTTTGCAATTGGTATCTCTTTTCCCCTTCTCTTTTGGTATTATTTATTTATATCTTTTTTTTTTTTTTCGAAACGATAGATGTATTATATAAATGGGCACAAATGTGCAAAAGTACAGCCACCAGCTGAATACCGACAGCCAACAGCCGAATAAAATGGGAGGACAGGTCAAAAGACCGCCTAGAACCGACCCCAACGGGGTAATACTAATACTCTAGAACACAAAACACAACCGACCCTAAACGCTCCCAAAGGGAGAATGAAAAGAACAAAAGAAAAAGAAAAAGAAACGGCCCCAACAGGGTAATGCCCGAGTGTGGGATCCCAACAGGATAATAAGGTCACACTCGAGCTCACAGAGGCCAACGGCCCAAACTAAAAACACAAGACGGAAAAAACAAACCAAACAAATCAAAAGCAAAACACTACAAAGAACACAAAACAGAAACAGCCCTCCCTCAGCAGAGACATCCGAGATTGACAGCAGACAAAGCCGACTCCGAGGAGAGATCCAAAGCGCAGGAACCTCGCCCGCCACTGCCTAAAGCCTAGCAAGACGAAGACCCAAGCCCCAAAAACAATCTGAAAAACCGACCCGCACTCCAGCCGTAGGAAGTCACAACCGCCCCTCAACCGGCTAACACCACTAGCCTAGTCCGACACCTCCCCGAGATCGTCTAACACCACTAGCCGATTCTAGAGACTGCCGGCCTCCCTCAGCCACAAATTCAGCGACACAAGGGAGGTAAGGGGTACGAAGCAACCCAGCGTGGCCACTCCGACACAGCCCGAACGGACGACCGACTCACCTCCCAACCCCAAAGACGAACCACTTCCCATCTCCTCAGCTTCACCAAAATACCTGCGACCGAAAGTCGCGAGTCAACTGGCAGAACCAAAGAACTGCAGAGGAGCCGCCGCTGAACCTGGAGAGAAGAGACATCCCGACACAGCCACGACGCAGCGACCCCAGCCACGACCACCCACCGGCGCCGCGCTACACCGACCACCAACACCCCGACATCCCGGCCGCCATCGCAGAGAACAGGGACTCTGACGAAGTATCGGCCAAAATCCCACGGCGTGCGACAATCGATGAGACCCAGCGCCATGGATGACCGACGGAGCACCGTCCACCGACAAACTCTGACGGCAGCTAAGGGAGGCAAACCGGCAATTTTGTTAGGGTTTTGTTGATTTGGGAAAAGGGGGTAAAGGTTTTTAACTTTACTTTCAGTATATTATTATTTATTTATATCAACTGGTATGCATATCTAATAAGAATAGGAAGAGGAAGAAAAGAAGAATATGAATTGGCTTAATTGCCTATAAAACCTCAAACTTGTATAGAATTGCAAATAAAACTCATTTTTTTTTTTATTTTTGCAAATAAATACCAAACTTTTATTATGTGTTGTAAATTTATCTTCGAACTATTTTTCGGCCAAGTTGAGCTGATGTGTCCGATTAAAAATCTTACGTTACACGGAGGAGTTGTCTGGTAGCCTAATTTTTCCACATCATATGCCAAAAGGATTTGAACCCCAAAATTCCAAAATTCAATAACCCTAAACTTGAACCCCAAAATCCAAGAACCCTAATTATTTTTTCTACTCTAAAGCTGTTTCCAGTAGCATTCTTGCTTTTGGACTGCTTACGACTGTACTTTCTGTCGTCTACTCTGCTGTTCGTGTCGGATCTTCTACTACTTTGCTTCTCCTCCAACCTCACCCCAAGTCACTTACTCATTTATAAATATTTACATATACTCTTCATAATATATGAGATAGATTTGTTAAGGAGACACAAACATGAAGACAGTTTTTGTAAATGTAGAAAAAATTAATTGGAATTTGCTTTAATTAGGCGAAACCTCAAATGAAATTACACTATTGAAGTATAGGCTATTGAGGAGTTCAAATCAAGGTTCTTTGATTTTGGGGTACAAATTTAGGGTTCTTGAAATTTGGGGTTTGGGGTTCAAATCCTATTGACATATAATGTGGAAAAAAATTAGACTGCCACGCAATACTCCTCCGTGCCACGTAGGATTTTTAATCGGACACGTCATCTCAACTTGACCGGAAAATAGTTCGGAGACAAATTTGCAACATATAGTAAAAGTTTGATATTTATTTACAAATATAAAAAAAAATTGAATTTTATTTGCAATTCTATAAAAGACTAGGATTTTATAGGCAATTAAGCCATATGAATTCCCCATATTTTTAGGGCCACTCTATTGAGCGAGTACTTTGGGAGGGGAGAGAATGAATTTAAAAAGTGGTAATATTCGTTTGAACATAATATTAAAGTTTAAAGTATTTCCATTCTTTATTTAGAATATTTTTATTAAGTTTACTTAGGGCTAGCTTGTTTATAAAATAGTTTGTCCAAAATGAGTTATTTTGGTTAACCATAGCTAATTTTAAAAAATGTGGTATGGTTAATTGTTAGTTGGATTTTAAGAATGTATTAAAATAATATTTAAAATAAAATGATTAAAATCTATCTATTAATATATAAATAGCCAACCTAAATAATTCAAAAATAGTAACTAAAAAATAATTTAGATTCCCTCATAAAATTTTAGAATTACTAAACATAGTAATTTTTTTGAAAATTTTCAGAATATGCCGCTTAAAACTTTCAAACAAGTCGCATAAAATTTGGTCAGTATCCCATGAAAAACGCCTCCGTACCTTTCTAATTATGCAATATAGAAATTTACCTCTGGCCGAGTTCGTCGCCTCCCTCGGGCTCATTCGGATCACTCCCCTCTACTTGTTGGGTTTGGTAGGCAAAGACTCCAGCCGCAAGGATGAAACCTTTTCGATTTCTTGCTTCATGGTTGCTTCATCCGGGTTTTAGGGATATGCTAAGAGATGCGTGAAAACCCTCCGAGAGCTATGTCGAGGCGGCGGCGAACTTTATGACAGCAGTGAGGGACTGGAACTCTAACGTCTTCGGCAATATCTTTATGAGGAAACGACGGCTGTTGGCACGCATAGGGGGTATCCAGCGGAGCCGCCATTTTTATTTTAATAATAAACTCAAACTGCTGAAACAGGAGCTTCGGGCAGAGTTGGATGAGGTGCTCCTCCAGGAGGAATTACTCTTATTACAAAAATCTGCTCGGGATTGGGCCTACTTGGGTGATAGAAATACCAAATACTTCCATAGGCAGCTGAAGTTTCGAAGGAGGCGTGGAAGAATCCTGGAGCTAATGGATACAGATGGTACCCGAGTTACGGATAAGTCCGCCCTCCGGCAAATGGCGACAGAGTATTTTACAGGAATATATAATGAGGGGCGGGTTCCACAGTGTCACGGGCTGTCACATAGCTTCTTCCCGACGAGTGATGGCATCTTTGGCCAGTGACATTACTGATGAGGAAATTTTCTTAGCACTGCAAGGCATGGGCTCTCTTAAAGCCCATGTATGGATGGTTTGCATGCTCTCTTCTACAAGCAGAATTGGAGATGGTTGGTAATTCGGTTCGGGAATTTATTCGCCAAATGTGGAATGACGGTCTTGTCCCTGCTAGTGTGAACAAAACTCTAATCGTCTTAATACTAAGGTGGAAAAGCCGTCCACTATCAAACATTTTCGACCAATCAGCTTGCTTAACGTTGTGTATACATTGTTCACCAAAATTCTGGTGAACCGTATGAAAGGCACCGTTGTTGGTTTGATTCATACGGCACAAGCTAGCTTTGTCTCGGACCGCCATATCATCCAATAATATTGTTGTTGCGCAAAAATTGATTCATTCTATGCGCTATCAGAGAGGAACGAGGGGTTACATGGTTATTAAAGTCTACATTGAAAAGGCCTACGACTACCTCAGATGGGATTTTATCGAAGAAACTCTACACCTTGCTGGTTTCCCTCTCAAGTTAATCACGGCTAATATGGCCAGTGTACAGGTCAGCTTCGATGAACTTGATGTGGAATGGAGAAGTTTGTGATGAATTTCAACCATCAAGGGGTGTCCGTCAAGGTGACCCCATCTCCCCTTATTTATTTGTCTTGCATGGAGCGGCTGACACAATTAATTTGTCACGAGGTTGAAGGGCAACGGTGGCGGCCCATTTCGGTTGGGAGAGGGGCAATCTCAATTCTTTTTTTTAATGTTTGCCGATGATCTTAGGATCTTTTTGGAGGCTTCGGACGACCAGGCGGTGATTTTGAATCATGTCATGAGTCTCTTTTGCGAACCTTCAGGATTTAAAATCAACTCGGAGAAGACGAAGGTGTTCTTTTCCAATAATGTCGAGCTTTATGAGCTAGTTCGTCTGGCAGGTTTGCTCAACTTCCAGGTAACAGATAATCTGGGTACGCTTGGGATGCCGATGATTAATGGCCGAGTGACCAAGAGTACGTATGCTCATATTTTGGAAAAAGCGGAGATCAGACTCGCCGGCTGGCGCATGAAGTCGCTCTTGATGGTGGGACGGGTCACCTTAACCCAATCGGTCCTTAGCACACTGCCAATTTATGCTATGCAATCCTCCAAGCTTCCTTATGCAGTTACAGACGGACTTGAGAAAAGATGTCAAGCTTTCGTTTGGGGAGGATCCGATGAGAAGCATAAGGTCCATCTGGTTGCTTGGTCAGATGTCTGTCGTCCTAAAGCTGCGGGGGTTCTCGAGATTAAGAATCTCCGCCTAATGAATCGCGCCCTGTTGATGAAATTATGTTGGAGTCTACTGACAAAGCAAGACTCCATGTGGGTGCGTGTACTCTTGGCTAAGTATGATGTCGCTTCTTCAACTAATGTGGTGAACCTCCCTTGTCGGAGGAGCTCGGCTTTGATGTGAGCGAGTGCTCAAGAGTGGCCGAATGTGTTGAAGGGTGCGCAATGGGTCATCGGAGATGACAAATCAACCCGGTTCTAGCTTGACCCATGGTTGGACTTGGTTGGTCCCTCTGAGACGGCTCGCTACTAGCGAACCACAAGCGGAGTGTCTTTACTTGACGGTGGCTGAGTTGGTTAGCGATTTAGGGGAATGGTGTTGGGACTTGTTTCACGGTCTTCTTCATGCCTCTATACTGTTGCGTATAGCAGCCATGCTACCCCCACGAGAATCGGCGGGTGCCGACGACTAATTTGGGGTTACTCCACTGACGGACGTTTTACTACACGGTCAGCCTATGATTCGCTCCTCCAAAGCGCGAATGAGCCCGTCATGCCCCTGTGGAAGATTATTTGGCGGGTAATGGCGCCACCAACGGGTCTAGAACTTTTTATGGCTCGCGGGCAATGAACGTCTGCTGACAAATGTAGAGAGGGCTCGGCGGCATCTCTCCAGTTTAGAGGACTGTGATTTTTGTGGCGGTCGAGAGACGACACTTCATGTATTGCACGATTGCCCCCATGTGCAGAACTTGTAGAACCGACTGCTTCCACCGAGCCATGCGGCTGAGTTCTTTGGGCTGCCCCTACAGAGGTGGTTCAAGGGCAATCTCACGAAGTCACGGTTATGCACCTTTTCAAACTAGAGCGGCCTCTTAGCAATTGTGGTCTGGCGAGCTTGGGCCTGGAGGAATGACCGTCTCTTTAATGGTCGGACCCAGGGATATGAGGAGCGGCGAGTGGAGCTGTTAAACCGAATGGAGAGCTATCGCCGGTCGGCTGAGGGACTTGCTAAGATAGGGGCGGCCATGAATTGTTTTGATACATGGTTGGTTTATTGGTCGCCCCCAGATCCAAATTGGATCAAATTAAATACCGATGGAGCTTTTAACAAGTCCTTGGGCCTCAGTAGTGTTGGTGGACTTCTTCGTGATGAGATGGGTAGATGGATTGCGGGTTTTTTTTATTAATATCGGCTTTTGTGCCGAACTATAAGGTCTTTTTCAGGGGCTTCAGCTTGCATGGGATAAGGGCTTTCGTCAAGTTCGTGCGGAGGTAGATAGTTAGTGTGTACTGCAGATGGTTAATGGCACCGGTACCCTTTCTGGGGCGCATGAAGCTTTAGTCAAGGCCATCCGTCATTTGATCCAAAGGGAGTGGAATATTCAACTTCGCCACGTGCATAGAGAGGCAAACTTTGCAGCTGACCATTTAGCTAGCCTAGCATCTGCTGTTCCGATTGGTCTTCATGTGTTGGACACCCCCCTGTTTAGTAGTATTTTGAGGGTAGTTGGCAACCGAGCTACCCTACCTCGAGTCGTTCTCAAATGAAGACGGTTCGGAGCTTTGTTCACCACTTAATTGGCCAAATCACACAAAATGAGAAAATAAAAGCTAAACATGCTAATCAATGGGTTGGAGAGTAAATTAATGTTAATCGATGCTTGGAATTGAAAAAAGCAAATAAACTAGAGAATAAAGCATGTAACACTACCGGAGTCTCTACGCCATCAAAACCAAATGAATTCAACGTGAACAATATGCAAGTTCTAAGCACTTGGTAACTAACCCTAACCTTCTAACCTAAGTAATTAAGCTCTAAATAGAGTCCTAGCCCTTAATCTAAATAGGCAAGTAATTAGTCCCTACTAAAACAAGCAAGAACAATGATCAAGTCCAAACATTCCCTCCATCATCAAGCAAACACCGAAATTCACCTTGATAATCATCACAAGTAAAAACAAGGCAAAAATTGAAGTAAGAACTTTAAAAGTAAATACCCAATCTTCTATTGCGTGCTAGATGAAAATTGGAGTTAAAAGCTCGAAACTTGAACAAAATAAAAGTCGTCGAAAAAGTCGTCAGAAAATGATGTCATAGAGCTCCGAAGAGAGAGAATAGAGAAAACTAAAAAGGAAAGCTTAATTCCTGAAGTAGAAAAGTGACAAATGAAATCTAAATGTCAAAATACAAAGGGCCAAAATGTATTTATAGTTCAGCTCAAAACACACAGTAGAAACACGCAGATTAAATGACACACTCTCGAGCTCGCCAGTAGTTTCGCGGGTCGCGGGTACGAGACGACACGGGGATGGCACGAGGTCGGCGCGAGGCAGAAAGGGACTCTCGACGTCGCGGCGGAGTTCGCGGGCGCAGACGGCAGGGACAACGACACTCTCGACGTCGCGGGATCTTTCACGTGCGCGGACGGGCGACTGGTGACACTCTCGAGCTTGCGTGGCATGGTGCGGAGTCGCTAGTGGCGTAGGGGCTCTCCGCGAGTCGCGGGTCGTGGTGCGGGGTCGCGAGTATGGTCAACCTTGGGGCTTTTAATCGACACGGCTCAAAATACTCTGAATGGACCAGCTCAATGGTTCGAAACTTCTCGAAATTGACTCGGAATACTAGAGAAATCTCGTCTCTCGGGACTCGATTTGACTCTTCTCGTCATCCTCGAAATAAACTTGAAAATACACCAAACGTACAAAAAAGTACGCCAAAAATATAAAATAAAAAAGAGACATAAAACACACGAAATACAATAAAATGGACCGGTCGACATTAAAACGATCCTAAAACCGACTCAACTATGCACATAAAACACCTCTTATGATTAACAATAAACAAAACATGGTATGTTAAATTTAAGTATAAAAGAAAATAGCATTTGATATATTAGACAATATAAATTATGTGCATCAGAAGTGGAGTAAATTTCTTCAAATAATTTGTCTAAGTATCCTTAGGTCTTGAACAACATATCATAACATCATAAATGGAAGATTTGGTGTTCGATTTCGTATATATATCTTGTCTTTAAAATCTCTATAAATTCTAAAAAAAATTAAACAAATCTATTACTATATAACAAGATCAGTTTTGCTATGAAGCTATATTAATAAAATTATTAGTATCATTTAAGTAATTAGAACATATGATATGGTTTACTTTTTATATATAGAAAGTAGTAGAACCAACTGTTGGCTTAATAGCAAAAATGATAATAAGGTTTCTAATTATTTATTAAATCTATCATTATATAAAAAGAATAACCATTTTACAAATTTAGAAACTTTTTCCCGCCAAAATCATTAAATATATCCTATATATAGTAATTGTTGGACAAATCTGAATAGGCAAAAAAATCCGCTCATTAGTTGTGTAAAGATTTGTATCTCTTTTTCCTGTTTCTTAGTTTATCGTTTTAACAATAAATATTTGTTTTTCTTTTTCCTATTTTTAGTATAAATATACACGAGCTTATCTCTTCTGTTACAAAATCCCATTGCAATCTTAGGTGTTTAAAAAATCTCATATCTTATCTATACAGATTTGAAAAAATAAAATAAAATAGAAATCAATTTATAATTACTACTAGAATATCATTATCTTTAAAAAGAAAAAATAAAATAAAATAGAAACCAATTCATAATTACTACTAGAAATCCATTATCTACTTTAAGAAGCTAATTTTCATCGGTCTAATTACTAATATTTTTACAAATATTCTAAGCTAACCATACAAAAAAGTATAATGATAATTTTGAAATGGTGTGTAATCAAATTTTTTTATATTCTCTTATACAAAATCATTTTACATTGTTTGACCCCGAATCTTTAATTTATAATTATTAAGTATTGTTTATCCTCCTCTTTTATTTATAATTATTTTTTTTTCTTCCTCTTTTTAAATACGATCAATAGTAGTTTTCACTTCCGCCATTGACTCAAACTCGAGGTCTATTTATAATATTGTTAATTTAATACTGTTCCCGTGCATCGCACGGGGTACACACTAGTATAGTAGTAACCTAATTATTTCCTTTTAAGCTTTTTAATTTTAGTTAAGGTACAATTTGAATGTAATTGTTTTTTTTTTCTTTTCTAGCACGCCAGGACGCCTGCATGCCAGCGGACCAGCCCACGACCGCGCGAGTACCAGGCCCTCCGAACTCGCGACCCCGCAGATGTTTTAGCCACGTTGCAAGTGTTTTTTACTAAATATGCGTGTTTTTAGTGTGTGTTTGTGGTGTAACAATATATAGACATGTTGCTTTGTATTTTTGGATATCACCAATCATTTTCCAACTTTTTAGTTGGGAGATTCTCTCTCTCTTTTTATTTTTCTCTCTAGGTTTCTGTTGGGAGGTACATGACTCAATTTTTCCGGCGAAATTCCGGCGACTTTATTTTTATCCAAGATTCGAGTTTTACGCACTATTTTGTCCGAGCTTGCGATAGGAGAGTAAGCACCTTGATTAGAGCTTATTACTTCGAGTTTGTTTGCCTTCTTACTAAGTTGGTGTTTTGGTCAGAATTTTGTGTCCATGCTCGATTTTAGGACTTTGATTCATTTTTCATTGATTGCTTACATGTTAGGAATTCAATACGTGCTTATCTTGTATAAAGGTCTCGACTTTGCTCAAAGTGTGATGATATATTGAAGAAAGCTCGTGTTAGATTACCTAGGGTTACTTTGCTCGCATATTTTCTCTTTGTTTATTTCGTTTTCTTGAGTTATGGAGACTCCGTGCAACAAAAGTTTCGGTCTTTCTTTCAAAGCTTGCATCTTTCACCAATTTAGTAAAGGTAATAGCCAAATTTAAATCATGCAACTAATAAAGGTAATAACCGCAATATTTAACCAAAATGATTCTGTACATTAATTACATTAATTTAGGCGAGAGTTTTCAAATTTTGGCAAAAAAAATTACCCAATTTAGTAAATTTGAAATTTTAGGTGGGACACTAAATGTTTTTTTTTATTGATTTTTAGTTACTATTTGAAGTATATATTATTGCCTCTTTATATATTAATAGATTTTAGTAAATTACCCCATGCACCAACCAAAATATAAAATATTGCATATATAATAACATCCCCTCTTAATATAATTTCAAAACGTGCGGAGCCTAATGGTTGTCTCGCACGGAAGCTTACTTGACAACATTACATGCTTCGATTTTTTGTTCAGATACATTCCCTAATTGTTTAAAATAAAATACTTAATAAATAGGATTTTTACTTCCCCTCCGACTCCAAAATAAGTAGAATTCTTATATGTCGTGTAAATAGGATTTTTACCAATATAAAAAGTAAATAGTATTTTTTGCTTAATATTATATTATAATAAAAATAATTTCAAAACGTGCTGAGTCTACATGGCTGCGTCGCACGCTTCGGAAGCTTACTTGGCAACATTACATGCTTCGGTTTTTAGTTCGGATATATTCCTTAATTGTTTAAAATAAAACACTTAATAAATAGGATTTTTGTTTAATCTGATCCCTCCAACTCAAAATAAATAGGATTCTTATATACCGTGTAAATAGGATTTTTACCAAAATAAAAAATAAATAGGATTTTTTGCTTAATATTATAATAAAAAATTTAGACTTATTTCACGAATACAAAAATAAAAAATTTGGCTTTATATATTATTTTATTTATATAATTAATGTAAACAATAACTTTTTTATATAGTTTAAATTTAAAAAAATACTAAAGATAAGAATAAACATTTATAATAATTGATGTATAAATTAAAGAAGAAAATAAAATTTAATATATGGTAATGTAGGAAAAAGAAACTTAAAATAGTTTATGCTAAATAATTGTAGAATAAAATAAGGAGGGGATCAATTAAGATAGGACCTTTGCTTAATCCGATCCCTTCCAACTCCAAAATAAATAGGATTCTTATATGTCGTGTATATAGGATTTTTACCAAAATAAAAATTAAATAGGATTTTTTGCTTAATATTATATTATAATTATAATCCCCTCTATATATAATTTCAGAATAGGCTCTTTACCAAAATAAAAATTAAATAGGATTTTTTGTTTAATATTATATTATAATTATAATCCTCTCTATATATAATTTCAGAATAGGTTGAGTCTACGTGACAAACTCTCACGCTTCAGAATCCTATTTGGCAAAAAACTATGCTTTGGAGTTAAACTTAAATTTCAAATCCCCTCTATATATAATTCTCTATATATAATTTCAGGTTGAGTCTACGTGACAAACTCTCACGCTTCAGAATCTTATTTGGCAAAAAACTTATGCTTTAGAGTTAGACTTGAATTTCAAATAAATAGGTTCTACGTTGAATACCATAATTAATTATACGTAATTGGACACTATTGGACACTAAGATTTCAAGTGTTATAGAGTGAATACAATTCTTATATGTACAAGGTTACTTCATTATATCCACGTTTTTTTTTATTCTTTTTACCTGAATGGTTATAAGTAGAGTTATTATAATATTATTATTTTATTCAATCTTTCATAAGTTATATTGACTTTTTGTTTAATATTAAATAAATATATTCTACACTTATACATATACATATCACCATATTATTTCTATCTATTTTAGATATATATTTTTGTACTTACGTAATAATAAATAATATCAATAATTTTATATGATATAAGTACAAAATATCAATCGCATAAAAATAAATAATTATTTATCTAAATTCTAAAATTACATATATTACATATAAAGTTAGAAAACAGTGAAGCACGACGGATACGACATTTGATGTATTAGGCATCTAATTATGTAAAAATTTAATCTATTTTGTTTAATATTAAGCAAACATATTCTGCACTTATGCATATACATATCACCATATTATTTCTATTTATTTAAGATATATAATTTTTTTACTTAATAATAGTAAATAATATCGATAATTTTATATGATTTATGTACAAAAATTCAATATGAGTTGACATTTTTGTTTAATATACGAGTGTTTAATTATTATGATAAAAAAATATGATTTGACAATCTAATTAAAACCCAAAGTAATTTTTTTTATAAAATTTAATTTTTTTTAGTTTGAATAAATTAATATATTTTAACATATGCTTCCTAATTCAACACCCGTGTATTTACACGGGTATTGTTAGTTGGACTTATTCTTCAAAATTTTTTTTTTTAATTTTTTTTCTCAAAAATTAATCACTAAGTTATGGCAATAAGATAAATAATATATATGAAAACTCATCTCCTCTATATATAATTTCAGAATGAGGTGAGCCTACGTGGCAAACTCTCGTGCTTCGGAATCCTATTTGGCAAAAAACCATGCTTTGAAATTAGGCTTGGATATAAATTAATATTTGTATTAATTGTATTTTAATATCATTTAATATTATAACCATTGTATCGTAAATATATTTCAAAATTTGATAACTTTTGTATTTCTTATCGATTTTACATATATAATATATCAAGTTAACTTTTGATGGAAGATTCGATCCGCTGATTCTCTCTGATGGGAGTAGAGCGATTCTCTCGTTGGGAGGCATAAAATTCCTTTGGTGAAGAAGATCTTTTCGAAATTGGGGAGGTCGTTGTATCATTGAGCGAGATCGTTGCGAGGGGACGACTGCTAGGGTTCTCTTATGGCAAAGCAGGTAGAGATTGGAGATGAGGTCGCGGAACAATTACAAAAATATTCGCTATCTAGGAAGGAAGCGGGTGGAGTGGAGATTAAACGGGGGGATATTGCTACGAGTGAGGAGGAGTGTGAGCGGAGTTTGTTTGGGAAAGTAATTGGGGATAGGAGGGAGACATTGTTGGGGATTAAACGAACTATGAGTGCAATATGGAGGATCCATCACAGATTAGAGGTACGGGAATTAGAATCTAATTTTTTCCAATTTATTTTTGGCTCTGGGGAAGACAAGAAGAAGGTTGCAGCAGGGCATAACTGGGTGTTTGAGAACCAATATTTAGTACTGAAGGAATGGTGCTCGGGTCTTAATAGTAAGCATAGGTGTTTTAATAACATTAATTCGTGGGTTCATGTCATGAATGTACCTTTCAACTGGATGAGCAGTGAAGTAGGGCTTAAGATTGGGCAAGTGTTTGATGGGGTTAAAAATGTGAACGTCTGCAAAATGGGAGGAGAGTTAGGTAGCTACATTAAGCTGCTAGCCTCGATTAATATTAATGAGCCACTACCCAGATGCACGGTGGTAAAACTTGAAGACCAGCAACTTATGGTCTCTTTTCGATATGAGAGATTGGTAAATTTGTGTTATTACTATGGGTGCATCGGCCATTTAGACAAGAACTGTGAAACTCGGTTGATTGACATCGAAAACAAAAACCTTCATGAGGGCCAACACGGGGAGTGGCTTAAAGCAGGTGAGACAAAATTTTTGGGGTAGACATCTTTCTCCAGTGGCTCTGAACAAAAGGACACAACTCCACTAAGGCAATCAAATATGGAGACAAATGCGGCTGCAAGCACATCTAGACAACCAGTTTTCTCTGAAAAGGGTGATAATAAAGAAGGTGGGGAGTCAGTTTCCAAGGAGGTCAATGAAGATATTGAGGGTAAGGCCATGGAGATAATGATACCTCAAAATGCCGAGGGATATGAAGGCAGGGATGGGAAACAGGTTAGGGAAATCATGGAGATAAGAGAACTCAGTCTTGATATTCAAGATGGGCAGATGTTTGAAGTTGAGAGTGAAATTCTTGAAGTCCAATTAAGTGCTCAAAGGAGAACATGGAGAAGAGCTGCAAAAGCAGGGAGACTTATTAGACATCATCCTTACTCAGATAGTGATATGTATGCAATTGGGGATAAGAGAGAGAGAGGGGATGAGACAAGTCTTCAAATTGTGGAATTTCAAAGTGGAGAGATGGAGCAGCAGAGAAAGAAAGTTAAGTTGTCTTCAAAGAAGGTGGAGAAGGCCAGCCTCAATTGGCCCCAATGTGACAAATGAAGGCTATGGTGTGGAATTGTAGAGGGTTGGGTGGGTCCTCTACAGTTTCCCAAATCAAGGATTCCAGAAGAATCCACCACCCAAACCTTATATTCCTATCAGAAACCAAAAAATCCAAAGATTTCACCAGAACAGTTTGTGTTAAATTAGGTTTTCAGAATAGATGGCATCTGGAAGAACCCATAGGTATAAGAGGGGATTTACTCCTTATGTGGGACCAGTCAATGGAAATCAGAAATATTATTGGGAATGAATTCTGCTTGCAAGTGGAAGCTCGGGGTCCTGGGATCAGTGAGTGGTGCTGGTTGATATTTGTGTACCTGAATACTGACAGAAACCAGAGGACACAACAAAGGGAATTTCTTATGAACTGTAAGATGAACTGGGGGAGGTGTTAGCTAATTGCGGGGACTGGAATGACATTGTTAGTAATGAGGAGAAGAGGGGGGGCATTCTCAGAACAAAGCACAGTTTCTTAGAGTTCAGAGATTTCATTGTGAATATGGAGATGCAAGAAATAGAGCAAAAAAGGGCTTTCTTTACATGGGGAAACAACAGAATGAGAGATGGTTATGTGGAAGAAAGGCTGGACAAAGTGTTCATATCTATGGATTGGGTACTGAAATACCCTAATATGGAAGTATCCAATTTCTATAGATGTGCTTCAGATCATAATGTGCTGCTTGTGAACACTGAGATGGAGATGGGGATGAAAAGGAAAAGATTTATTTTTGATAGTAAATGGCTGAATTTGGAGGGGGTGACTGAGGCTGTGGAGAAAGGTTGGCAAGGTGTCATTGAAGGCTCGGAGATGTTTCAGGTGAATCAGAGGATCAAGAATACAAGAATGGCTTTACTATCCTGGGTTAAACCTATCAAGAGGAACAATGAAAAACTTATCCATGAACTGACTGCTAAATTGGAAGTGATGAAAGCTGAGGGAGGAGACACAAATTGGACAGAATGGGGAGCTATAAAGTTTGAATTGGACAATGCACATAAAGAGGAAGAGCAATTTTGGAGATTAAAATCCAGAGCTTTGTGGATGAAGGCAGGGGACAGAAATACCCATTTTTTCCATGCATACACAGCACAAAGAAGAAAGAGCAATGCCATTCACAGACTTGTCACAGAGACTGGAGATGTGTGTGAAAAGAAAGAGGATGTGGAAGCACATATTGTGAATTTCTATTCTTCAATGTTTCAGCTAGAAGGCTCTTTGGGGGGGAGGATTTATTGCAGCATATTCCTTGTTCTGTTTCAGTCGCCAACAACAATGAGTTGATCAAGCAGGTCTGTGAGGAAGAAATAAAGTCTGCCCTGTTTAGTATGGACTCTGACAAGTCACCGGGTGAAGATGGTATGACAATAGCTTTTTTCCAACATTTCTGGCAAATTCTGAAATCTGATATCTGTAAGGCTATTTCCTGTTTTTTCTCATCTGGGAAAATGCTTAAAAATTGGAATCACCCTGTGATCACCCTAATACCAAAATGTCTTTTCCCTGAGCATCTGAGCAATTACAGGCCTATTAGTCTCTGTGGAATTCTATACAAAATAGTTGCAAAGGTCCTTGCAGAGAGGCTAAAAGCATGTCTCAGTGATTGCATAAGTGAAGCTCAGACAACTTTTATCTCAGGAAGACAACTCATGGATAATGTAGTGTTGGCTCATCAAGTGTTCCATTTTCTTCATAGACACAGGACAGGCAAAAATGTGTTCATGGCAATTAAACTGGATATGGAAAAAGCGTATGACCGGGTTGAGTGGGAGTGTATCAGAAAAACTATGGAAAAGATGGGTTTCCATGGCAAGTTTATAAGGTGGATTATGGCCTGTGTTTCAACATCATCTTTCTCTTTCAACCTGAATGGAAGTGTGTGTGGTTTTATCAATCCAACCAGAGGAATAAGGCAGGGTGATCCCCTATTACCCTACCTATTTCCGTTGGTTTCTGAGCTTTTTTATGCTGTATTGGCACATAATGTACAAAGGGGTCTCTTTAATGGTATTAAACTGTCCAAGGATGGCCCTATGATTTCTCATCTTCTGTTTGCAGATGATGCTCTAGTCTTCTGCAAAACTGATGAACATCATGCCCTTTTATTGATGCACATGCTCAAACAGTACCAAGAGTCTGCGGGACAGAAGGTTAATCTTCATAAATCTTCTATGTTCCTCAGTAAAAATTGCCCTCCAGACACTCAACAGAGAATATGCTCAATTTTCAATGGTGTGACTGTTAAGAGATCTTCTAAATATCTCGGTTTTCCATTGGGTATTAGTGCATCTAAACAGGAGGTCTTTCAGTTTATGGTTGAGGCTGTGAGAACAAGGATTTGCAGCTGGAAAAATCAGTTTTTAAGCACTGCTGGGAAAGAGGTGCTGGTGAAGGCAGTGCTAAATGCTCTCCCGGTGTTTGTCATGTCATGTTTTGTCCTTCCAATTGGCATTTGCAATGAGGTCTATAGATTAATAGCTGAATTTTGGTGGAAGAAAGGGGAAGGGAACAGCAAAGGAATATATTGGGTGGCCTGGGAGAAAATGATTTGGTCCAAACAAAATGGTGGGATTGGTTTTCAGGACATAAAGTTGTTCAATTGTGCTTTAATCCTAAAACAGCTTTAGAGAATCATTGAGCACCCTCAACTGTTGATCAACAAAGTGTTGAAGAGCAGGTACTTTCCAAACTGTTCAGTTTTTGAATATGAAAAGAAGGCAGGGTATCTTGGCTGTGGAGCTCCTGGTCCTCATTTCTCCCTTACTTAAAACCTCATGTGAGTATAGAGATAAAAAAATGGGGCTTCAACCAGGCTAAATGACTTCAGCTGGATTCCAGAACTCAAAGGGGTGAAACCTGAGCTAAAAGTTCAGATTGATGGGGATCAGTTCAAAGTTAAAGATCTGCTATTGGCTAATGGCTGTGATTGGGATGAAGTACTGGTCAGAATTTTGTTTCATTCTGAAGTGGCTGAGAAAATTATGGGCATCAAAACTTTAAGTCCCAAATCTGAAGATATGAGAAGGTGCACCTTTGTGGATAAGGGCCTGTTTTCTGTCAAAAAAGCCTATGCCAGGTTGACCTCTGAGAAATTTTGTAGAGTATCTCCTGCTGAGTCAAGTAAGATGGCAGAAGGGAATAACAGAGCAAGGATGAGGTGCTGAAACTTAAAGGTGACTGGTAAGGTTTGACATTTTATTTGGAGATGTTTTTCTAATATATTACCAGTCAATTGTATTCTGCTCAAAAGAGGACTGAAGGTGGATAAACTTTGCAATACATGTGGGGAAGAGGAGGAAACAGTGGAACATGTACTATTCACTTGCTCTACAGCAAAGAAGACTTGGGAAATTGCACCAGTGGATTGGAATAGAATGCAGGAGGGGGAGATCACTTTTAAAGAATGGTGGTGGTGGCTGAGTTCAATGAACTTCAAGAGATATCAGAGGATAGGATTCAGCTTTCAACTTACATTCTTTGGTGGTTATGGAGGGCAAGAAACCTTTGGGTATTCGAGAAAAAATGGCAAACTGCAGACTGGATATTAAATATGGCAATGCAAGAATGGAGTGCTTTTCGAGAGGCATAGAGATATATTGGGGAGTATACTAGGTCTCGTGTCAGTGGTATATGTTCTCTTGTATCTGTGTGTTGATTGTGCAGCTTTGGTTTGTATGTCTGTGCCTTATTGATGTTCAGTTTGTGGCAAGGAATTTCAATGTGTGTATTTGCCCAAGTTGTATTAGTATTGGCAGTAGACGGATTTCGACTAGGTTGCATTTGATGTTTGTAACCTCTCATTAATCCCGACTGAGGGTTTCGATTATGTACATTACATTTGGTTTTGTTATGAGAATTTGAATGTCGTTGGAGAAAAAAAAAACAAAGTTAACTTTTGATGAGCTTCGATTTGACATCCATATTGTATGTATAAAATAAATAAATTATATTTATCTTTATAATAATAATAAATTATTTATTAAAATTAATTAGAAAATAAAATTATTTATCAATTAATATATTTATGTTTAATGTAGTTATGTGTTATAAGGTAGAAAATTTATTATAATATAACACATATAAGTCCTACAAGTAACATGTGTCATACTAAAATATATAATAATATATACTCCCTCCTATTTTTATTATTTGTCACTGTGGCTTAATTGGTCATTGATAAAATAAATGTCGTTTTAGATATTTTGTTCATATTTTTTCATTTTTAACCCTCCATCTAATACACAGTGTTTCTTCATATCCCATCCCATAACATCCATTAAATAGGGTTAATATTGTCAAGAAAAAAAATCTTAATTAATGTGTTGCATTTGAATTGATATTATGAAGTCTGTTTGTATTTTACTATTTATTTATATATATATTAAAAAAATACAAAACAGTAATATATATCCTTATAAATAAAATTTAAATTTATTTATCAAACTAAATTAAATTTTATCAATTAATATATTTATGTTTAATGTAGTTAAAGGTTATAAGGTAGAAAATTTATTATAATATAACACATATAAGTCCCACAAGATTATAACACATATAATATATCATAGATAATAATATATGATATATACCATACTAAAATATATAATAATATATACTTCATCCTATTTTTATTATTTGTCACTTTGGCTTAATTGATCATTGATAAAATAAATGTTGTTTTAGATATTTTGTTCATATTTTTTCATTTTTAACCCTCCATCTAATACACAGTGCCTCTTCATATCACATCCCATAACATCCATTAAATAGGGTTAATATTGTAAAAAAAAAATCTTAATTAGTGTGTTGCATTTGAATTGATATTATAAAGTCCGTTTATAGTTTACTATTTATTTATATATATAAAAAATATACAAAATAGTAATATATATCCTTATAAATAAAATTTGAATTTATTTATCAAACTAAATTAATTATATCAAATAAAACTATAAATATATTATAAAGTAATAAAAATTGGTATGTATTCTTTTAAAAATAATATTTATTTTAAATCTAATTGGTATGTTGTCGATGTAATAAAAATAAATAATTATTTATATAAATTCTAAAATTACATATAAAGTTAAAAAAACTGTGAAACACGATTGATACGACACTTGATGTATTAGGCATCTAATTAAGTAAAAAAATTAATCTATTTTGCTTAATATTAAATAAACATATTCTACACTTATGCATATACATATCACCATATTATTTCTATTTAGTTAAGATATATATTTTTATACTTATGTAATAGTAAATAATATCGATATTTTTATATGATATAAGTAAAAAAATTCAACACGGGTGACATTTACATTTAATGTACGGATGTTTAATTATTATGATTAAAAAAATATAATTTGACAATTTAATTAAAACCAAAAGTAATGTTTTATATAAATTAAATTATTTTAGTTTTTAAAAAAATAAGAGATTTAATATTTTTTACAAAAACTTTTTAATTCAACACCGTGTAATACACGGGTATTGTACTAGTAAAAATAATTTCAAAACGTGTTGAGCCTAATGGCTGCCTTGCACGCTTCGGAAGCTTACTTGGCAACATTACATGCTTCGATTTTTAGTTCGGATACATTCCCTAATTGTTTAAAATAAAATACTTAATAAATAGAATTTTTGCTTAATCCGATCCCCTTCAACTCTAAAATAAATAGGATTCTTATATGCCGTGTAAATATGATTTTTACTAAAATAAAAAAATAAATAGGATTTTTTGCTTAATATTATAATAAAAAACTTAGACGTAATTCACGAAATACCAAAATAAAAAACTTGGCTTTATATATTATTTTATTTATATAATTAATGTAAACAATAACTTTATTATATAGTTTAAATTAAAAAAATACTAAAGATAAGAATAAACATTTATAATAATTGATGTATAAATTAAATAAGAAAATAAAATTTAATATATGGTAATGTAGGAAAAAGAAACTTAAAACAATTTATTGTAAGTAATTGTATAATAAAATAAGGAAGGAATCAATTAAGATTTACATTATTGCTTACCAATTCGAGGTCAACAATATTTTTTTTATTCTCAAAACAAAAATCTTATTTATTAAGTATTTTATTTTAAACAATTATGTCATGATTGGTATAATGAAATGAAATTTCGTAGGGATGAAATGAATTGATGAATGGAATGATTATGGGAATGGAATGAAACAAGTTTTGTCATAGATGCGTTTGGTATGCAGAAGGAATAAGACTTGAATTGAATGACATTATCATTTTTTATATAAAAATAAATAAAAGTTTTTGTAAAACATAATATACTTTTAATAAATTATATATAAATATTTTTTTAATAATATATAAAAATAAAATATATATATTTTAATAATATAAAATAATATATAATATATTCTTAAAATTAATATATTTTTAATATATAAAAAATAATATATTTTTAATAATATATAAAAATAAAAAGTAATATATTTTTAATAATATATATTTTATAAAAGTAAGTTTTCAATTTTTTTATTTGAATTTTATTTTTTAAAATAATTTTATTTAATATATTTTAATAATGATTTATAATATATATTATATATTTATTTTTTATTATTATTTGTTAATTTGATTTTTTGAAAAATTGATTCCTACACACATGGGAATGAGAAAACTTTCCATTTACTATGGAATGACTAATCCCATGGAGATGGGTTTTGCCATTCCCATTTGAATGGTCATTCCTTTCCAAAAAATATATCAATCATGGGATAAGGAATGAGTAAGGAATGACCATTCCATTCCCATGTCATTCTTTCCTACCAATCATGTCATAATGGAAGGGATTGGATTAAGCCAAAATATGTTATAATTATTCATTTAATTTAATTATAAATATAATTTTGAAGGGGATCGGATTAAGCAATATTGATATAGGATTCTTAACATTTGAATGTATAGAATTCTTAACCCGTGTAACTTTTGTGGTTCAATATTGATAGTTTCACACGGCATACAGATTCTTAATCCTAATTTTTGTGGTTCAATATGGATTAAGTCAAAATCTATAGTAATATAAAGAGGTTGTTAAAAAAATACTTTTATAGTAAGTTTGACTAAAAAATAAATAGTTTGACTTATTATTAATAAATTTCGAAAAAATACATATACCAAAAAAATTGAGATTTTTATGATAACAAACTTGGAGATTTTTATGGTAACAAATTTAATTGAGATATCCCAAAAAAAATTGGAGATTTTTATAGTAACAAATTTAGAGATTCATATACCAAAATTTAATTCATTTTAAATATTAATCCATAGGAATCTACTTTTATTGGTAACATATTTAGAAATTGTTATGCCAAAAAATTGAGATTTTGAATTGAGATTTCCAACAATTACGGATTTTTTTCTCATTCAAATTAATGTTGTAAATCAAACAAAAAATTATTCCAAAAATAATGGATGTTATACCAATTATTGATAAACTCCAATCCCAAAGAAGACATTGTTGGATATGTTGAAGAAGAAGATCCGATCAATAAACTGGAAAAAAACAATTCAAGTGAAGTGTTCGAGTGAAGGAAGGTTAGGGCCAAATGATTTTCTCCTCCTTTTTCCAACACGCTGGAGTCAACTTTCTTCTCCTTAACTCTAGCACGTTGATGAATACACTTTTGAATATATTGTTGACAAGACATTTTTTTTTACCTAAACGTTATGATCCAACACCCTCTTCTTGTGATTAGCATCCTCCATCTAAGAAATCACACACCCAATAATAAAGTAAAAAAGAAAACCAAAAAACAACAATAAAGCTCTTAACTTGAGCATTCAATACGCATAAACAAAGAAAAAAGAGCGACAAAATCAACAAAGTTTGACAGGATTTGTAATCAAGGCCATTGATCTTATCAGTTTCAACTTTCTGTATCAACTTCGTGCATAATTTTATTCAGCATATCTAAATTAGTTCGGCAGGTTCATAGAATGAATCTAAATCGATCAAAGAATGTACGATTCGCTTGATATCCTCCAGGGCGCCTATGTCAGCAAATGTCACACCGATGTCCTTAGCTTTCTGGACCGATTCGCTTTTGAAGCTCGTTATCTGGAATTACCTGATTGCATCAATCAACAAAAAAAAAAAAAATAAAGGATTAAGTGAGTTGTGAATTGAGGGAAAAAGAAGATAATAAAAGGAGATGAAGTTACGAATGGAGCAATGGTATTTGCATCGCATACTAAAGCTAATAACATGACCAACAAAAATTTACCAACCATAAAGAAAAAAACATATAGAGAAACTCGAAATGCAAGAAAGCTGACTAATAAGACTTACATGAGTTTTGGGGGCTCGCCTATCTTGCTTTCAGATATATCGATTTTATCAGGCCTTTCCAAATCTTCTACCTATCATGGTTGAATGACACATTCCCATAAAAAAATTTCATCCCATTGTTCTTAACTCTACATTTTTAACAAGAATTTTGAAGTAACATGTTTTTAGCATTTCACCAAGTACTTCAAGCTTTATGGTGTCTTCTTGAGCATATTTACTTACCTTTCTGGAATATACTCAAGCCATGAGACATGCTAATTCAAGGAAAAAAAAGGTTAAAAGCATATTTTTAAAACATGCACCCGGTTTAATATTTTCTTTTCTTTTTCCCCCATGTTAGGTCTTTTAGTTGGTTTTTAGTTCGTTTTGTAGTTTATTTCGTGGTTCGCTCTATTTTAGTCTTTCGTGTGTTTCCGTGTATTTTTCCGGTTTTTCTTTGTTTATGGTGTGTAGGTAGGAAGCCTCAGGAGGACCGGATTTCAGGTGAAAGTTAGTCGGGAAAGCTTAATTAAATAGAGGAGTTCGTTGGGAACACACAGGAAAAAACGGAATCGAATTCCGAGTTGAAACGAACCCAAACGGACCCGAGAAGCAAACTCCAGCAAGCTGCCAGAGCCTTAGCACCGCTATGGCACACAGGATAGCGGTGCTGCACGGAACTGGCTCGAACGGCTAACATGCCTTAGCGGCGCTAAGGCACCTTACCGGCGCTAAGGTCTGTTTTTCAACAGTCGCGATTTTGAAGGGTTTTGAAGGAGAGTATGATATATTTCGGAACCTAGGGCAGTTTCTATGACTCCAGACTTCGTATTTTTAGTTTTTCTTCACTACAAACATACTTTCTCTTAGTTTTTCATTGGATTCAACCTTGGTGAGTGAAATCTTCCAAGATTTGACTTGTGGATTTGGTTTTCTTCCTTGTTTTCGACAATGAATTTATATCAATCGTAAGCTCCTCTTTTCGTTTATATGATGATTATGGCTTTGATTGTTGTGAATGTTGATGTTGAATTTGGTATGAGTGGCTGAATTCATATGCTAGGGAATAGGGGATTGATGTTTTGAATTCATTTGCGATTATCCTGTTCGTGATTGTT
Organism: Striga asiatica; assembly: GCA_008636005.1. Lineage (NCBI taxonomy): Eukaryota > Viridiplantae > Streptophyta > Magnoliopsida > Lamiales > Orobanchaceae > Striga > Striga asiatica. The sequence continues at coordinate 10,117 of BKCP01000447.1, read as the reverse complement.
CAATTTGTACGAGTTAAGCTTTTTCCTAGGGTTTTCATTCATCGTTCTTGGATTTTGAGAATTATTGAAGGGTGACACTTCAATCTCCAATTGTTTCAATTGAATTCGATAAATTCATGCATGTTGTTGATAATTCTAAACGGATTAGTGGATTAACAACCCTCTAGTCTCCTTTAATCGACTCTTAGAACCGAAAGGGGAGGAGTCGGTCGAAATAGGCTCGTATAAACTAGGCTTGTTCGTAATTGTATTGCCTAGGTGTTAAATGACTTGTTAACTTGTCGTTTAAGTTTGTTCTCTTGTTACGAAGAGTTATTGAGAATGAGTGCTTGAACGTGCCGGTTATTCAAATCACTTAACCGAACAATCTCTTGCTTGATAATTGCATTTTCGAACCAAAACGGATATCCCCGACTCCCTAGTTCTTTAAATCCTATTTGTTCTTCCTCTTCGCTTGTTATTTTTATTGCTCATTTAAATCTTGCAGTAGTTGATAATTCAAAAACCAACCAAACTTTGATTTAGAATGTTTAGGAATTTCATTTCCTTTATTTTCCCTTTTTGTGGTTGAATAGACGTGCAATTTATTCCGGCTTACCTTTCTCGTGAGACACGACCCGGTGTTCGAATCTTTCGATTCTGCTTCGGAAAAATATATACAACAAATTGGCGCCGTTGCCGGGGAAGGTTTAGGACATATTTTGTGCGCTTATTCATCTTATTTTTCGTACTTCTTTTTGGTTTTGTGTTTTTCTTGTTTTCTGTGTTTCTTTTTCTTATTTTCTTTTCTTCTCTATACCATTGGTGCTCGTAACCCGTTGTTTGTTTGAGTGTATGCGTACCAGGAGTGGACGTAAACTCTCTCCAATCAACAAGCCCTTCAACAAGAGCCTGAGAGAACTGCTAGACGAGCTTACTCTCGAATCAAACGAAGAAGGCGAGCACCGAACAGAATCATCCGAGGGGAGTAACTCAGACATGGCTGATCAACAACCGCCTCGTAACACCCTCCGAGATTTGTCCCAACCCATGATCGGGCCGATCACTTCCTGTATTCGGCTGGAGCAAGACGCCAGAAACTATGAGCTGAAGATGGTCCACTACAATCAGCTCCCATCATTACATGGGCTCCCCAACGAAGACCCGCTCTACTTTTCTTTGGGAGTTCTACAACGTCCTCCAAACGTTCCCACTACACGGGCTGAGCGAGGACCAACTGAAAATGCGGTGTTTCCCAGAGACTCTTAAGGACCGGGCCAAGGCTTGGTTCATGACCCTCGCTCCAGATTCTCTAACAACTTGGGCCGAAGTTTACTCTAAATTCGTTGGGAAGTACTATTCCCATCAGAAGACCCAAGACATTCGGTCTCAGATAGTCTCCTTCGCTCAGCTGCCAAACGAGCCTCTTCACGAGGCTTGGGAACGTTTCAAGGACTTACAGAGGTAGTGCCCCCACCACAACCTCGCTCCAGGACTATGAGCGAATTGCTTCTACGACTCCCTCCATCAGAACTTGCAGTATATGGTGGACAACGCAGCTGGAGGGGATATTGGGGGCAAAACAGCTGAAAAAATGATTGCAATTTACGAGACGATGAGTGCCAACTCGTCTCAGAAGAGTATCAGAGGGAAGCGGTCCATAGTGAATGAGGTTGGCTCGAGTAATAATGCTATGGCCCAGCAGTTAGCCGAGCTCACGGAGCAGATGCGGCTACTAAATGCTCGAAGTTCCTCACCAATTCAGACAATGGCAGTAAATGCTTGTGGAGCATGTGGAGTTCAGGGACACAGTTCTGAGGTGTGCCCTATGGCTCTCGAGCTGAATTATGGAGGGCAAGGAGTTGAGGTCAATGTAGTGCAAGGATACCAGAACCGGCCCGGAAATGACCCGTACTCTAACACATACAACCCCGGGTGGAGAAATCACCCAAGTTTCTCCTGGTCTAACAACAACTCCCAGCAGCCGTCCCAACCTAACTTTGTCTCCCCTCAGCAGCAACACAGGGGACAAATGTTAAGGTTACCAGAAGCCGGACCGAGCCCGCCGAATTTAGACGAAAAACTGGATAAAATCCTTCAGTTTATCACCAACCAGGACTCATCTATTAAGCGTCTCGAGATGAAAGTGGGTCAGTTAGCCACCCGAGTGGGGAACATAGAGGTGGAGCTGAAGAAAGACAGATTGCCGAGCCAGCCAGAGCATGCAAATGCGGTGACCGTAATTATGCCTGAGAGAGTGCCCGAGGAAAAAGTGGGTCCGAAAAAGCTCACTCAAATGGAGGAGACCCCAGTGACATCACCACCAGAGCCTACTTTACACAGATCCCCAAACCCCTAAAGACCGAAGATTCCCTTCCCGAGCAGACTCTTGGAGGAGAAGGACCGAACAATGATCCGGGACCTTCATGCGATGTTGGCTGAGGCCAATGTCGAGTTATCTCCTCCCGACGTGATGAAGAAGATACCGGCTTACGCAAGATTTTTCAAGGAAGTGGCAGCAAATAAGCAGAAACTCGGAAACGGTGAAGAAGTGCTCGTGTGTGAAGCTGCAAGTGTCTTCCAACAGAACTTGCCGAAAAAAGAGAAGGATCCCGGAGGCTTTGTGATTTCTATGGCATTTGGGAATGGGGAAGAGACATCGGGGTTGCTTGACCTAGGAGCGAGCATAAATCTCATGCCACTTGCCGTCTATCATAGACTTGGGCTCGGGGAGTTGAAGCCCACCAAAATGCGCTTACAGCTTGCAGACCGTTCATTCCGTCATCCCGTAGGAATTGTGGAGGACGTGCTTGTCCGAGTGGGGAAGTTGATAGTCCCCGTGGACTTCGTTGTGCTAGATATGGGGACCGTTCAAGAAACTGGCAAGGAGCACACCATCCTCCTCGGACGACCCTTCATGGCGACCACTAGCACGATCATCGATGTGAGGAAGGGGACGGCGAGCATGACAGTATTGGGCGAGTCCATTGCCGTTTCTGTGAGAGAGACCCAGCCTGAGCCGCAGGCGAAATTGGTAAAAGAGTGTGCATACCTCCGTGCGATTGAGCAGCTCATTGAGAGAGCGTGTATGCAAGAGCACGCTAAGATGTCATTGCAAGGCCGAGCCTGTGCTGAGGAAGGACACCATACCGACTGCCACACCACACCACCCCAACCGAGTTCCAGAGAGTTGCCCCGATCCCAATGGGGCGAGAGATTTGAGCTGATGGAGGCCCACCGCTGTTCGGGGCCCGACTACCTCCACCCTCCTCCAGCACCACCGGATTCACAGTGACTAGTCTAGTCACTGTGCCGTGTACGTTTGTACCTTTCCTTTCTCTTTATTTCCGTTTTCAGTTAGTTTTTCTGTCTTTTATGTTGGCTGAGTATGTGGGCAAACTTTCCTAGCACTGATAATCGACAATGGGGACATTGTTCAGTTTTAAGTGTAGGGGAGTTTTTGCATGATTATGTGCTTATGTGGTTGACCATGTCTAGTTCTTTTAGGTTATTTCATTTTCTGCTTTTATTCTAGTGTCTTTTCGTGAGTCAGTTTGTGTGTTTTGCGAGTATGGATTATGGTGAATTTTAAGATTTGTTGATGTTTGTTGACGATGTTGAGGAGATGTGATGATGACCATGACTAGTATGCCTTGATGAACTCGATGTATCGTTTTGTTGAACATTTATTTACCCTTTGCGAGGTTTGAGCCTTATGTTGTTTCTTGAGAGTCATTGGTCGAAATTTATGTTGATCAGAACTTGCTTTGAGTTTGTTTTGAAATGAAGTGATTGAAGTTGTGATTTGTGAAAATGATTGAGGCATTTCTTTGACATAGCTCGTTTTAGCCTTCCATTGACCCTTGAACTTATATTTTCACTAGTAGCCCGTTGAGCCTTGAACCGTATTTCTTGTCAATCGATTCCATTGAATTATTTGAGATTTGATAGTGTACTTGATATGATGACGGATCTTTCTAATATGTGTCGATGAAGTATAGAATTTGTTTGGGATGCATTTTGAGTGCTTAAAAAAAAAAATATAGATAAAAAAATAAAAAATAAAAAACAAAAAAAAAAGAGAGACTCGCAAGACGGACTAAAGGATTCTACTCTGCTTACTTGTCGAAATTCTTTGACGAGTAATGAGTATTGGGAAACCACTCTAGGAAACTTGGATGACCTCCAATGTTTAAACCTAGAGAATGTCGTCCTGATGTCTTAGTCCTGTTAGGAAAAAGAAAAATCCTTATAAAAAAAAATGAAAATGAATAGGAAAAAAAAAAAAAGTGTCGAGTGCTTAATTTGCATTTCAGCTAGAGCATGTGTGTAGTGTATGGAGTTTTTGGTGGGAATGATTAATTTCAGGTTGATTACGGATAGGTGGTGAGATACTCGAGTATTTATGTGCTCGAGAGTATGATTGTTTGTGTGAACCATTTTATCATTATATTCTTCCTTCCTTTGATACCTACATTACAATCCCAAAAGTCCTCTTGATTCGCAAATTCATGATCTTTGATTGTTTTAGAGTATGAATAGACGATAAACAAGCTTATGTTGATGCATGATGATCGACCAATTTGAGCGTATCCACTTCATATTTACGAAAGAAACTGAGTGAGGCATATATGTATTATACTTCCGTGCTTGAGAGTTTGTCTTTTCAAAGCGTTGCATTCGAGTTGTAATTGAGGTGTGCTATATTGGTCATTGGAAGTCTCCTCGGCTGAGTTGATTAATTTGATGCTCGTCTTATTTGAAACTGTTATCCATGCTCATTTTCTTGTTTTCTTTTCTTTTTGTGTCTTTTCTTTTCTTTTTGTTCGGGACGAACAAAGGTTTTAGTGTGGGGGAGTTGTTTGTCTCACTTTTGTTGCGTTTTTCGTCATTATTTTTCTTTTCTTTTTCCCCCATGTTAGGTCTTTTAGTTGGTTTTTAGTTCGTTTTGTAGTTTATTTCGTGGTTCGCTCTATTTTAGTCTTTCGTGTGTTTTCCGTGTATTTTTCCAGTTTTTCTTTGTTTATGGTGTGTAGGTCGGAAGCCTCAGGAGGACCGGATTTCAGGTGAAAGTTAGTCGAGAAAGCTTAATTAAATAGAGGAGTTCGTTGGGAACACACAGGAAAAAACGGAATCAAATTCCGAGTTGAAACGAACCCAAACGGACCCGAGAAGCAAACTCCAGCAAGCTGCCAGAGCCTTAGCGCCGCTAAGGCACACAGGATAGCGGTGCTGCACGGAACTGGCTCGAACGGCTAACATGCCTTAGCGGCGCTAAGGCACCTTACCGGCGCTAAGGTCTGTTTTTCAACAGTCGCGATTTTGAAGGGTTTTGAAGGAGAGTATGATATATTTTCGAACCTAGGGCAGTTTCTATGACTCCAGACTTGGTATTTTTAGTTTTTCTTCACTACAAACATACTTTCTCTTAGTTTTTCATTGGATTCAACCTTGGTGAGTGAAATCTTCCAAGATTTGACTTGTGGATTTGGTTTTCTTCCTTGTTTTCGACATTGAATATATATCAATCGTAAGCTCCTCTTTTCGTTTATATGATGATTATGGCTTTGATTGTTGTGAATGTTGATGTTGAATTTGGTATGAGTGGCTGAATTCATATGCTAAGGAATAGGGGATTGATGTTTTGAATTCATTTGCGATTATACTGTTCGTGATTGTTCAATTTGTACGAGTTAAGCTTTTTTCTAGGGTTTTCATTCATCGTTCTTGGATTTTGAGAATTATTGAAGGGTGACACTTCAATCTCCAATTGTTTCAATTGAATTCGATAAATTCATGCATGTTGTTGATAATTCTAAACGGATTAGTGGATTAACAACCCTCTAGTCTCCTTTAATCGACTCTTAGAACCGAAAGGGGAGGAGTCGGTCGAAATAGGCTCGTATAAACTAGGCTTGTTCGTAATTGTATTGCCTAGGTGTTAAATGACTTGTTAACTTGTCGTTTAAGTTTGTTCTCTTGTTACGAAGAGTTATTGAGAATGAGTGCTTGAACGTGCCGGTTATTCAAATCACTTAACCGAACAATCTCTTGCTTGATAATTGCATTTTCGAACCAAAACGGATATCCCCGACTCCCTAGCTCTTTAAATCCTATTTGTTCTTCCTCTTCGCTTGTTATTTTTATTGCTCATTTAAATCTTGCAGTAGTTGATAATTCAAAAACCAACCAAACTTTGATTTAGAATGTTTAGGAATTTCATTTCCTTTATTTTCCCTTTTTGTGGTTGAATAGACGTGCAATTTATTCCGGCTGACCTTCCTCGTGAGACACGACCCGGTGTTCGAATCTTTCGATTCTGCTTCGGAAAAATATATACAACAATTACCATATATTTTATTTTCTTTTCATACTTAATTTACCTATTAATTACTATGTGTATAAATCTTATTTTCTAAAATATATCGTTTTATTTGAATTTAATTATATATATATGAGATATCAAATTATTCATCTTTTAACGATCATTGATTTGTCATCTATATTGTATATATATAATAAAAATAATTTTATCTAAGTTTTATAAATAAAAATTAAGTTTACTTGTTAAACTAAATTGAAAAACAACAAAAACTATCAATTATCTTACAAAATAATAATGAAAAAAAGGTTAATATACCATACAATAGTCATGTTAGTATGTTTTTTAATAGATATGAAAAAATTGTGTAAATTGAGTATGAATATAAATTGAACAATAAACAAATATTTTGAAAATTTAATTCGTAACTTAAATAATATAGGCAAAGAGATTGGATTTTTTTTTTTATGTTTTTGAATACAAGAAAATATTTTATAATTAAAAATAATAAAACAATAATTATATTTAACAAAGTTTTATAATATTACACTTACAATTATTAATTTGTATTTTAAATCATCGAATATTATAAATTTGAATATACTTGGACAACTATATAAATATACAGAATAGTCAAACTATATAAATTTGAATATACAGAACAACTATATAAATATAAAATACAATTACAGTATAGTCAAACTTGGATTTTTTTTTAATTTTTTTTTTTGAAAATTCAAAATTAAATTCATGAAGTTGTTAGATAATTATTTTAGACATATAAAACTTTATATATGTATCACTTTTAACAAATTGATTATAAACATGCGCATCATTTTAAATAATTTAAATGGTTAGAATATATATATATATATATAGGGATTGGTTCCAATGCATCCATTTATTTAAAGTGAGGACGTGAGACTCATTCCTAGCTAGAAGATTTAGATCTTGATTTAAATAATAATTCTTTATTTTTATTATTTAATTCTTTATTTTATATTATTTAAATATTATTATGACCATTGAACGTTGACTCTAGCGTGCCGTTGACTTCCGCGCGAGAATCCTTGACTTCCAACGTTGACCGTTGACCGTTTGCCTTTTGTTGCTAGGTTATTTCTTTCTTACTGCTAGGTTAGTTGTTTTTTGTTGCTAGGTTAGTTGTCTTTTGTTGCTAGATTAGTTATCTTTAACTGTTAGGTTAGTTGTTT
>BKCP01000336.1:1242490-1260879 GCA_008636005.1 Striga asiatica | reverse complement strand
GACAACTTCGTAGTTGTGTTGATCGACTTCGTAGTCGAAGGCTTCGTAGCCTGCTCGAGATTCCGCTCGAGAGTTTACAACTTCGTAGTTGTGCTAAATGATTTCATAATCATTGGAGTTAGCCAGCTTTATAGCCGTTTTGAAAGATTCAATTTTTCATGCATAATAAAGTCGACGCATAAATATAAAAAACGTAATTGAAGCATAAGCTTTAAGAGTCATTCCATTATTGAATTCAATTCAAACATCGCTCAGTACAAAAGGTAGTTTGAGACATTGCCTTAAACGTAAAATCGTGGGAGTTGTCGAGTTTGGTCGTCTGGTCCTCCGTTTCATCTATTCGAATTTCCATCAACTCTCCATGGGCTCGAGGTCGCTCTCTCTCGGCCTCTATTCATTCGACATTGGTTTTTTGCCATCCTTAATCTCAGCCCGCTGATTAGTTTTGACTGCGATCCGATAGCATGTTCTGGACAATTCTTGGTCCCGTCGAGCCTCTCCCACTCGATCTTCAACGGGAAACTTCAATTTCATGTGATAAGTCGACACCACCGCTTGGAAGGCATTAAGCGCCGGCCTCCCGAGGATTACGTTATACGCTGACTCGACATCGACCACGACAAATTTCACCATTTTTACCTTTCTCAAGTCGCCTTCCCCCAGGACGACGGCGAGCGTTGTTTCTCCTAGAGGAGCGACTTCTGATCCGTTAAATCCAAAGAGTGATGTTTGTAGAGGCGTAAGTTCAATGTCGAGTTCCATCCTTCTGAGACATTCATAGAAAATCACATTTACAGAACTTCCGGTGTCGACGAACACCCTTTGCACCTCGTATCCTGATATCTGTGCGGTTATCATTAGGGCATCATTGTGTGGTCTCTCGACTTCTCCAACGTCTGCAGGTCCAAAGTTCATTACTGGTCCCCATTCATCGACTTGCTGCACTTCGACCTTTGTATATCGACCTCGAGCATATGCTTTCCTTGCTCGGTTCGAGTCCCCATCTGTTGACCCTCCAAAAATCATATTAATTACTCCCCTTTTTGGTGGGAGCTCCTCTCTTTCTGGTGATCTTTCCCTCTTGTGAAAGCTCTTGCTTCTCTCTCTCCTCTTGTTCGACCTCTCACGGTCTTTGTATATGAACTCCTTCAAGTGTCCTGCCTTTATCAACCTTTCGATTTCGTCTTTAAGGTGTCCGCAGTCATCAGTGTCGTGGCCGTAATCTTTGTGGAATCGACAGTATAAATTACTCTTGGGCCTTACTGGTCCATCTTCCCTTTTTCGTGGCCATCTCACCACATCGTCACGGATTTCTCTTTCCATGACTTCCAGTATTCTTGCATGGGGAGCCGACAGGGGTGTATATTGAGTCGGCCTCCATCCTCTGTATCGTCCTTCCCCCTTGTCAACTCGTGGTGATCCTCCTCTTTCCCCTGTCGACTGGCTTTTCTTCTCCTTCTTATCGTCTCGACTGTCAGTTTGGGGTATTTTCACATTTTGCAGGTAATCGACTTCGGCCTCCTCGACATTCATATATTTTGCGCATCTTCCCAACACGTCGTCGAAACTCCTACCAGGTCGCTTGGCCAAAGAGTTCTTACATAACCCTGGCAGTAGCCCTCTCGTCAGTCCTCCTGATTTGATTTCCTCTGTCGCTGTTGGGCACTCGACACATGCCTTTGTAAACCTCGCCACATACTCTCGCAGCGACTCTCCCTTCTTTTGCTCCATACTTATCAATGAGAGATAGGATTTCTCTTGCACTCTCACACTTGCAAATTGGTTAAGAAAACTCGAGCTAAATCCATCAAAGTCCCTAATCGACCCCGCTGGGAGTTGATGGAACCAATCTTGGGCCGACCCTGTCAAAGTCGTCAGGAAGGCGCGGCATTGCACTGGGTCGCTGTAACGATGAAGTACGGCCATATTTTCGAAACTCCACAAATGTCGAGACGGGTCAGTGGAGCCGTCGTACCATATGTTCAATTCTCTGAAGCCTTTGGGTAAGTCGGCTTTCAAGATCTGCAACGAGAATGGGTGCTCTTTTGTTCCCCTGCTCTTCTTTCCATCGACTCGAGCCTGTAAATCGCGAACCTGGGCTAATAGTTGTTCTAACGTTTCATCCCTCGCTTGTTGATTGACCGTTCGAATGGAAGACTCTTCCTCGTCCACCCTCCTATTCTGTTGCACGTTCGACTGGGCTTGTTGCTCGACGCGGGGCTGTTGTTCAATTCGAGGCTGATAATCAACGCAGGGCTGCTGCTCGACTCGAGGCTGCTGCTCGACCTGCGCCATCTGCTTCATCTGAGCTGCTACCGCTTCAGCGATCATCTTCTGCATTTCGCTTCTCGTCATCGTCAAGGTTTGCTCCTCGACATGATGTTGGGGTTGCTCCGGTACCTCCTGTATCTGTTTTCCCTCACGTCGAGATATCTCCTTTGGTCCCTTCTCCCCTCCCAGATTAGGGTTTTGACTTGTTCCTGCCTGAGTCAACACTTGTATCTTCACGCCGGTTGGAGTTACAGGCGTTTCTCCGCCCAACGTCAGCCCTGGTGGTGGTGGTCCTCCGACTGGTGGCATTCCCATCATCTGAACTACGGGGTGTTTGGTGGTGGGAAGTGGTGGTGGCCTCTTGTCCATCCACGTCCCTCTGAATTCCTCACTCAGGTTCCTCTGCAAGCTCTCCTTCTCCGCCATTGGCAAACAGATCGGAGCTGGGTGTGAAGCTCTTCCTTCCTTTAAGAACTCCCCACAGACGGCGCCAAATGATGGGTCTACTTCTAGATCTGAAGTAAACCGGTGGTTATGAGCTCAGATCTGCTTGAACCGCCTTGAAACCGTTGCTAGACCGCAGGAATACCGGCAAACACTCAACGCCGGAGGTGTTTCCGGCGTAGAGCCTCCGACGCTCAAGTCAGTATGAGAGTGATGAAGAGAGGCTGCGCAGCAGTTATGGGGGAGAGTGGGAATGAATGAGAGTTAGGGTTTTAGGGTTACCTCACCTCCTTTATATAGGAGTGAATATTTACCTGGAGTACCCAGAATGTCCCCGTCGGTGGACCTAGAAGGTCCAAAATGCCCCGGTCGATTCGTCTCCCCTTATTGCTGAGTCATCATAAGATCCCTTCTTATCCTTTGTGGTATGTGGAACTTCAAGTATGTTGCAAGCGTGATGAGTCGTCATCACATCTGTGTTAGTCGAGGTATGCGAGGTCGACTTCGAGAGATAGGATGTCGACTTGTGGATATGTGAGGATTCGGAGGCTACGCTTGACTAATCCTTAGTGGCGAGGTCATCTTGGTTCAGTCGACTGTCGGAAGTCGACTTAGGGTATCAAGGTGCTTGGGTGCTGTACTCTTGCTGTTACTCCTTCATTGGTGCCGACTAGTGAAAGTCGAGGGATTAAAGTCGACTGGCAAGAGTCGACTAGACCAATTTCTGCTTCTTCTTAATTGCTCTTGGCAGAACCGACCCTAGGGGAGTCGATTTGGGCATGTCGACAGAGTCATGTCGACTGCGGGTAGTTTAAGTGGTTCACTGGTTAAGTAAGGAGCTTCTGGATCGGGTTATCCTTATGTGGCGATATCAGAGGAGTAGAATCCACACAATTCACCTTGCGAGCTCTCTTTATTCTTTTTTTTTTTTTCAATCAAATGCCTCAAACCACATAAACAAATCATAACCCATCTCATACTCATTATTCCCAAAAAAAAAAAAAAAAAAAATCACCATAGCTCATCCTCACATCAAGCTCCATTCATCCCAACATCTCCAAATAATAAATAATCGCATCAAGGGCTATCAATAAAAGGCTCAAGGCTCAAACGGGATACTAAGGATAAAATTTTAGGAAAAAAATAAAAGAGGATAAAACGGGCTAGATAACAAAATTCGCCTAAATCATTTTCAAAACTTCACGTACATAATCAAATTTTTAAAGTTAGAACCAATGTATTCAACTAATCACACAAGAAATAAAATAAGGCTCAAATCCTCCCAAAGGCAAATAAATCATTAATTCAAAGCAATAAAGTTATTCATCAAGACATATAATTTATGATCATCATCACAATAACTTAATTAAAATAAGCAATTCTAAACAATTCTTGTCTATCCACCAATCATCCAAAACACACACAAAACAAAGAAAAAATATTCGACTCAACCAAATTATTACTAATCTAAGAAAGCAAATAAACGTGCATCCTAAAAAATAAAAATAACCTATAAAAAAAATTAAAAAAAATAAAATAATGCAAACAACTATATGATATGCAAGAAAGCGATAAAAACTCAAGATTTACGACACCTCTCTCCCCTAAACTTATTCTTTGGAAAAGAATTAAGTTTTAAGAAAATAAGTGGAATATCTCAAGTAACTAACCGATAAGTCGAGCGAGCTCCACCGTACCCTTGAACAAGATCATCTCTTCCATGCTTCGCTCGAACACTCGATCACCACCTATTTTTTTTTACAAAAACAAAATAATAATAATAATAATAATAATAATAATAATAATAATGATAATAATAGTAATAAAAACAAAAACAAATAAAAATAAATAAAATAAAAACAATAAACGATGGGTTGCCTCCCAACAAGCGGTTAATTTAACGTCTTTAGCTAGACGTTTTCTGAGCTCTTAATAAGTGTCATTCTCGTTCATTCCAATCTCCTCCTTGATATTCTCATGGCGTCGGCTACCGTCTTTTGGCTCTTGAATTTTCCAACCCCGGGCAAGTGTAAAAGTCCGACATTCATCATAGGCTCGGAAAGTAATCTCACCACGCTCCATGTCAATGAGTACTCTCCCGGTGGCTAGGAATGGCCTTCCTAAAATTAACGGTGTATCACCGTTATCCTTCATATCTACCACCACAAAATCTGCCGGAAACTTAATTCCATCGACCGTCAACCAAACATCCTCTACAATTCCCGTAGGACGAACTTGGGATTTATCTGCAATTTGAAGAGTGATCATAGTCGGTTGAAGCTTCTCCAATCTCAACTTCTCAAAAACCGAGAGTGGCATCAAGTTGATACCCGCCCCTAAGTCGCATAGCCCTTTCCCGGTATATGATTCTCCAACTCCACAATCTATATAAAATCCACCGGGATCTTTGACTTAACGGGACGGTCTCTTTGGAGTAGTGCACTACTCTCCTCCTTGAGTGTAACCACCTCATGAGCCTCAACCGGGCTCTCCATCTTCTCGTCTGAATCAACAATAACCATCTCGACCATTGGTTGCTTCTCTTATTGCTCATGCACCTCGTCATCTCAGTCGGGACTTCACCTATCATCTCTCAAGCATCCCCGACTTTGCAATCCTCTGGGTTGATCTCCGTATGACTCAAAAATTGCTCCTCTTGCTGTTGATTCTCGACCATCGCGATCATTTGCCCAATTTGCTGCTTAATCGACTTCATTCGATCCTCAATCGAAGAGAACTTAGCAATAGTGTCGTCCATGAATTCTTGCGTCTGAGTCATAAATGTTTGCGTGCTTCTCATGAATGAGGCGAGTGTATCTTCAATTGCCGATTTCTTCAGCTGAGTGTCGCCCATGAATTTTTACGTCTCAGTCATGAATGAGGCGAACACATCTTCGAGTGCCGACTCGTTGATGACCCCATTGGTCACCAAAAATCCCATTGGCGGTTGTAGAGCATTGTATGGATCGGTGTACAAGAAATTAGGATAATTTTGGTTGCCCGAATAATACGTGTTACCTCCTTGATATCCCCAGAAATTGTCGAAATTTCGGTCAAGCAAAAAATTCATGTTCTAGATGGGTTCATACATTGACACCGAGTTCACCCCAACATTCTCGTTCTTCACCATAGCGTCCATCTGCTTCACAAATAAGGCTAACTGTGCCCTCAACGCAATCATCGAGTCGGATTCGGTGGTCGCCGCTACTCCATTAAACATCGTCTGCACCGGCCATTGGTAGCTATAACGCCATCTCGTAAGGAAGAAAGAAGAATAAGAAAATATATAAAAGAGAAAAAGAAAAATGAAATAAAAAATAATAATTAAAAAAAATGTCTAAACTAATATCTATTTGTCTTCTTCTAATATTAATCAATTTAACACACAATCCCCGACAACGGCGCAAAAAACTTGTTCGCTAATTATTTTCGCTATCCGCAAGTGTACGGAGTAGCTATAGGTAGTGGCGAGCAAGGTCGTATTCCGCAGAGATTGTAGTTAAATTAATTAAGTACTAAAATAGTAACGATTAAATATTATCTAGACTAATGAATTGGATGATGAGTATTAACTAATAAATTAAACTAAAACTAATTTACCTAATAAAATAAAAATAAATAAAGATACAAAAGATAGATTCTATGTTATGCTTTCCTCGGAATTAATTCATGAAACGTTTATATTCAAACAAACCTTATTTAATTTGACCAATCGTAGAGATAATCGCTAAATTGATTCGAAACCTTTCTCTCGAACAAGTTAAATCGTAGATATTAATTGTTATCTATCTCCTCCCGGTCTCAAGATGAACAACTAACTCCCTTAAGTTCCTAGGATTTTCGTTCTCTCGCAAGGTCCTATCAACCTCTCGGTCTGTTTATTCTCTTACATTATAAATCTCCCAATTCTAACAATCAATTATCTCCTCTCAGTCTCAAATCGATCACAAATATGCATTCATAGTGGCCATCTATTCACATAATAATAATAAACACAAGAAATTCATAAACGAATGATAAACCGGAATGAAAGAAACAAAAACTAAATCATAAATCAGTCCGAGTACTAACAAATCCTAGAATCTAAGATAAATCTAGCCTAGAAACATGCTTTAAAAATAAGAAAAATAGATATAAAACATTGAGTTCGAAAAGCGAAAAGAAAAAGAAAGAAAAAGCTTATTCGGCTCCGTCGATCTTCTCTTCCCGGGTTTCTCCCTTGTCTTGCTCGTGTTTCTAGCCTCCAAAAGTCTCCAAAGATCTGAAAATATATCCCAAGACTCTTGAAAAAACGTGTCCAAGGGTTGTATATATAGTTGATGTCGAGTCCTAGTCGAAATAGGTCGAAAAAACCCCAAAAATAGGAATAACGCGCAAAATCTGTGCAAGTCGCGCCCAGGGTCACACGACTCGTGTCATAGGCCATACGAGTCGCGTGAAAAAAGTCGAGAGCTTGATATACGACACGTCGGATTGACACGACTCGTGTCTCGGGCTCACACGACCCGTGTGAGTCTAGGAGTCCAAAACAGCTCAAAAAACGTCGTTTCTTCCCTCTTCAAAGCTCCTGGTCGAGTTTCCGGCATCCCACGTGTTCAGAAGACGTCCAGGTTGCCGGACATGACGTCTCCAGTCGGATTCCGGCAGCTCCTCTCATCATGCGGGAAGGTGCAGCTGCAGCTCCTCTTGGTAATATGTAACTTCCAGTCGGCGTATCTGACGACATCACGGTGGAAAGGGTCGTCGGGTCATGGTTTCCAGGTGGTGCGCCGGCGAGTTCCGGCTGGCTCCGGCAATGGAATGGTGGCGACGACTATCAAAGTGGTCTACGGTGGCTTTTCCGCAGCGTAGTGGTGAGTTGACGGCTTGGTCGAGCAATTTCATGGCATATGGTGAATGACGAGTTTGCAGGTAAAGCTTGAGGAAGACAAGCTTAAATCGTGGAAATGACCAATCTGCCCCTTATTTAAATGATGTGTTAGGCTTTCTATTGTGGGTCGTTCTGAGATGATATGTGGTCCATAAACTTGTTGAGCACCTTATTCTCCTTGCGGGCTGTGTATTGGGCTCGTCCAAATGCATGGCCCGCACTCTGTTTATATCCGTTTCACACTGTTTTCAACTCTAAAAATTATTCGAACCCATTTCCTGTCAAAACTCAAATAAAACAACTTCGTCATAGCCTAATAATATTAATTAAATAATTAATTAATTAAACAATAATTAATTATATAATAATTAGTTATATATCAAACTACGACGAAACAGACACGAAAATCACTATAAAATGCACGTAAATATGACGCATGTCAGTTGTTATGATACATAGTTAGCCGAAGGGGAATCGAAGCAAACTACGATAAAATTAAAGCGATCCTAGAATTAAAACCCTCAAGATCTGTAAAGGAAACACAAAGTTTAACGGGTAGGCTAGTCGCCCTAAATCATTTCATTTCAAAATCAACTGACAAGTGTAAACCATTCTTTGAGGCCATTAAGAAGAACAAGCGGGTCGAGTGGACGGATGAGTGTCAAAAAGCCTTGGATCAAATCAAGGAGTCACTCGTCCGGTCACCCATCCTACATAAACCGACCCCAGGAGAGATGTTGTATCTATATTTGGGAGTAACCTAGACCGCAATAAGTTTTGTGCTTGTTCGAGAAGAAGATTCTGATCAACATCCGATTTACTATGTTAGCTAGGCGTTGCACGAGGCTGAAGTTCGCTACCCCTCAATCGAAAAGCTCATCTTCGCACTAGTGACTGCTTCAAGAAAACTCCGACCGTACTTCCTCGAACACCAAGTCACAGTCTTATCTGCCTATCCAATACGGTAAATCCTTCATCGACCGGATACTTCTGGACGGATGATAAAATGGGTTGTCGAGCTCGGGTAGTACGACATTCAATATCGGCCCCAGACAGCAATCAAAGGCCAGGCGTTATCCGATTTCATAGCCGAATTCACCATCGGGGCTGAACCAGTTTAAAGGACTGAAACGTGGGAAATGTACATAGATGGTTCATCAACGCCAGACGGATCCGGAGGTGAGGTCGTGATAATCAGCCCCCAAAAGAAGCTGTATTGTCATTCGGTTCGGTACCTCTTTTCTGCTACCAACAATGAGGCCGAATACGAGGCACTCCTGTCCGGACTCGACTTGGTCGAATCAATGAATCTCACCAATTTGAGGGTGTATTCCGACTCGATGCTACTGGTCAAACAAATTTAAGGAGAATTCGAGACGAAAGAATCTCGATTGATCCCATACTTGAGCTTAGCTCTTAAGAAGATGCAGAGAGCGAACATCCAATTAGAACACATTCCCCAGACGAAGAACGCCCAGGCAGATGCTCTAGCACGATTGGCATCCAATCGGGGAACATTATACAAGAGAGGCTATTCGACCCCCCTGCTTAAGTGCCTAGACACTGAAGAGGCCGAACAGGTGATGAGGGAGGTACATGAAGGAGAATGCAGAAATCACTCAGGCGGACGAGCCCTAGCGCATAAGATCTTGCGACAAGGATACTATTGGCCCACAATGAAGAAGGATTCATTTAACTTATCAAGAAGGTGTGAAAAGTGCCAGACCTTTGCCCCGAATTTGAAGCAACCGGCCCAACCGCTTACCTCAGTGTTTAGCCCGTGGCCATTTGCTAAGTGGGGAATAGACTTGATCGGTCCCCTGCCAACAGGCAAAGGCGGGGTCAAATACGCGATAGTGGCGGTTGACTATTTTACCAATTGGGCCGAAGCAAAACCGCTAGCCACGATTTTTGAACAAAAGATGATCGATTTTCTATGCAAGTCAATCGTTTGCCGCTTCGGCGTCCCACATTCAGTCGTCACCGATAACGGGCGACAGTTCGAAGGAAAGAGGTTCGACTCGTTTTGTGAGGAGCTGGGAATTCGACACAACTTTTCCACCCCCTATCACCCACAGTCGAATGGACAGGTAGAGGCGATCAACAAGATAATCAAACAAGGTCTGAAGGTGTATCTAGAAAGTTCGAAAGGAGCCTGGCCTGAAGAGTTACCGAACGTATTGTGGTCATACCAGACCACCGCGAGATCAACGACCGGGAAGACATTATTCTCACTAGCGTACGGTTCGGAGGCAAGAATCCCGGTTGAAATCGGATCGAAGACTTACCTGGTGGAAAATTTCTAAGAGGAGGCCAATAATGAAGGGATAAGGACGAGCCTAGACCTAATAGAAGAATTACGGACACACGCATAACTAAAAACGTGGGTGACAGAAAAACACTTTAACACTTGAGTCAAGTCGCGACTTTACAAGCCAGGCGACCTTGTTTTAAAAAGGGTGACTGGGCTGGATCCGGGCCCTTTGAAGCCAAGGTGGGAAGGCCCATATCAAGTGGACGCTGTGCTCAGGAATGGGGCCTACCAGTTGAAATACTTAGATGGGACTCATTTGATGTACCCATGGAACGCTTTGTACTTGAAAAAATTTTATCAATAAAATGAGCACGTTTGTTTAATCTCTTGACGACAACAGATCCGATGTAAACAAAAACGACCGGATAACATGAATTTGTCCGGCGTAAAAAAACAAATAGGACCTCGTTAAGGTAATAAGTCCGGACAATGTAAATCGGTCCAGCACAAATAAACCCATTAGGGTAAATCGACCGAACAATAAAAATTGTTGCGGCGTAAAACGAATGAAGCCTCAAGTAGGGTAAGACGACCGGACAATAAAGACTTGCCCGACGTAATTCACGAAACCCCATTAGGGTAAAACGACGGAACGACAAAACTTTTCTGGCGTAACTTACGAAACCCCTGTAGGGTAAAACGATCGCCCAACATGAATTTGTCCGGCGTAACCTACGAGACCCCATTAGGGTAAGGCGGCCGAATGACGTAAATCTGTCCAGCGCATGAATAATAAGACCTCTTTGAGGTAATAAGTCCGGACGGTAAGAATTGTCCAGCAGAAAATGAATAAAGTTCGATAAGGGTAAACGACCGACTAACGCGAACACGTTCGGCACGTAAATAAGCAAATCCTAATGAAACGAACGACAGAACCATATGGACCCGTTCGATGAAAACAATCATTCACATAACAATGAAAATTCAAAATGCAAAATAAATCAGAAAGTCAAAGGAGATAAACATCCATCTAAACGAAAATCAGAATAAAAATTGTTCAAACAAGCATACGCGACTAAGGAATAAACCATCCCCAACATTGTTTTCAAGAATCGTCAATCATAAAAAGGGAAGGAACAGAAATAGTCATAACATGCGACAATCGAAGCAAAAGCAAAAGGAGGTAAGCGGTCAGGCGGGCGGCTGTTGAGCAATCGGGGTCCCCTCTTTATTTTCGCCAGTTCCCTCGTCGCGAACGTTCATCTCAAGGTTCGGACTCGCCGCAGTCGTTTCAGCCGCCGACTTAGAAGCTCAGAGACCGTACGTCGACTATCGAACGTCTTCTCATCCTCATCTGCTACCACGACCGACGCCTTTATCTCCTCACCCAGACCGAACCGACCAAACTTGATGTCTCTTATCTCCTCGAGATCATCCAAGTTTTTGCCACCATGCCTCATCGCGTGGATTACCCAGTTCAGGTCAAGGGCTGCGTTAAAATCTATATCCACGACATACTCTTTGGACTTGGTGTACTCTTTCAGTCCGGCCTTCCGACCCTCCTCAAAAGCTTCATCAAGCGAACTCTGCGACTTGATCGTTTCGGACAACTGGATCTCGAGCTTCTCCCGTTCAGCCACCACTTCGGTCCTCTCGAGCTCAGCCTGAGACAATTCCTTCCTGAACTCATCCAATTGTTTGGTAGCACTCTCTATCTGCTCCAACAGCTTCGCCTCTTCCAGTTTAATCACCCTCAGTTCGCCCTCGAGTTCGGCCACCTTCGTTTTCCACTCCTCGACCCTCTTAAGGTCGTCACGCAGTGTATGAGTTTTGTCCTGACAGACTGCATGCTCGGCCACAAGTCGAGCGAGGTCATGGTTCAGCTTTCTGAATTCAGCCGTCGTTGTCGCCTGCATGCAGAGCATCTGGCTTATTCCCCCAGCGGCGTACTCCATTTTTTCAAGCGGCGGATAAACTTTGAGCCACCTTCTCAGCATCAGGATCCCAGCCCATCAACAGCAAGGCGGACGCATCCATCACATGTGGGGGCCAGTTAGCAAGGTTCGGCACACGCGGGCTGCCCACCGACTTGAAACGGACGAACAAGTCGTCCGCCACTTCTTTTAGGCGCTTGAACCGTGCTGCCTTGGTCGGCTAGATCCGGAGATAGGTGTCCGAACCGTCCTGGTGGACATAGGCGTCCTTCTCACCAAAGAAGTCGGTCTGCTCAGTTTGGGGACCATGGCCGGCCGTTGACTCTTGACCCGTGGGACAGGTTGAAACCTTCTGCATACCATCCAGCCCACCACCGGACTCTTTCACCCGTTTACGGCCTATCAAACGGGTGTTCGACAACTGATTTTTATCCTCTTCGCCGGACAACACGATGACCTCCACCTCTTTCTTAGCCTCAGGCTCGACAGAAACTTTGCTTAGCCGCCGCCCTAATCTTCTCTAACACCGCCAAATGGTCCATTTCCTCAACCGATTCTTTTTTTTTCTTTTCTTAGAACTGGATGCGACCTTCTTTCCCTTTGCCTTCGCTTCTCTCTTAGCTGCCACGTCCGTGGCCGCTCCTTTAAAGTCGTCTAGCAGATAGTAAGCTGAAAATTACCGAACGGGTGATGGTCAGCGGTCAAACAGGAAGTAGAGAAAAATAAGAGAAAAGAATACGAGGAAGCAAAACCGAACAAATGAGGGCCTAACACACTTACTAGGTTCGCAAGACGGTTCGATGTGACCGGAGCAAAGTCCCGCACCAACTAGACGTGAGTCCTCAACCAATTGGGGTCCTTCCCTCAGAGATTCGTCCAGTTCGAGCAGCTTGCACAACCGTTGAACGAACAACTCTCTTTACTTTGGAACATACTTGTTGTTCGCTGAAACAACGAGGCGCACTTGTTAGTACGAACAAAAAAAACAGGAATCAGAATAAGAGACTGGACAGAAAAGAAGAAATTAAACTAACCCATTTTGGCTACAAATCTAGTGGGGACGGTAAAAAATTCGAACGCCCCGGGGTCTCCCTCCGACCGAATAGTTTGCCATTGACGGCCAACCCAGAACCAGGATTTCTTATACTTGCTAATGGTCTCCGGCACTTTCGTTATCAAATTGCTGAAAGTTGCATCTCGGACTGAGATCGAAAATTGTCCGGACCATTTTTGAGTCTCTTTAAAAAGAAACAGCGCTCGTATGTCGTTGCACTTTGGAGATTCCCAGCCTTCTCGTGAAAAATAACGAGCAGGCTGATTATTTTTAGCCACGCGATGGGGGAGACTTGACTAAAACTGATCCCCCAATCCCGAAGATATTCGGTCAGAACACGGGGCAGAAGAAAACGCAGCCCGAAGACTACAGACAGTTCGGCAACTCCAATATACCCGGGCGGCGGACAGTGAATACGCTCTCGCCTGTAAGGAGCGAACATCCGCATCTCCTTGGGAAGTCGGATGGAAGTACGCAACTTCACTACTTTGTCATCCGACATGTCACTCGGAGTTTGGGCGATCGAAAACAAAGTCTGAGTCGACCATTCACGATACCGTCGTTGTCAATATCCCTTTGGAGCTGCAATCACCGATTCCTCAATTTTTAACTCCTGTGCAGG
Source organism: Striga asiatica (assembly GCA_008636005.1). Taxonomy (NCBI): domain Eukaryota; kingdom Viridiplantae; phylum Streptophyta; class Magnoliopsida; order Lamiales; family Orobanchaceae; genus Striga; species Striga asiatica. The sequence continues at coordinate 1,247,430 of BKCP01000336.1, read as the reverse complement.
ACTCTCTTTGGGCAAGGGCGTTCTCAAATGACCCGACGTATCCCCTTGAAGGGCGGCTTCATATTGCTCCTCGTTATAACTCTCCGACAACGTCGACATCACAAGACTACTAAGGATAAAAGGAAGACAAAAGGGTTTGTAAAGTGAAACAAATGGGAAGGGGACAATCTTACCGAAAACTGAGAAGTAACAGAGGGCCGAACGGATGGGTGCTCTATTCGTGCTTGAAATGCAGAAAAATTAAAGAAATCTTGATAGCGAAAGTAAGAAAAAATTTCTGGAGAAAGGGAAATGGGTATTTATATGCAGCGATTGGATTTCTGAAGGGACATGATAATTCAAATTTGAAACGGTGTAAAAAAGTGAAGCGTTTCGCATACGCCATTAATATCGCTGAACCAATCCGTTATGACACGTCGCGAAGCGCAGTTATTGTCAACCAGGACATCTTAGAAGGCATGTCTTTTTATGAAACGACATTTAATTTATTATCATCACGCCGTTCGAATCAGTTTAATCAAGTAAAGCAGCTTCGGTAAATACGTTTAACCCGAGCCTATCCGTATAAACCGAACCTGGGGCCCTTTGTATGGGGAAGAGACCGAACGACCAGAAAAATTAAAATTAAATTAAAGTTGTTTGGGTTCGTGAAGTGGAAAATAGGGGAACGCGCCGAATAGAGATGAAGACCGAGCAAGACGCAAGTAGGGTGTCCGATTAGCACCAATCATTACCAGGGTATGGCCCGTACGATACGCATTAAATGCGGCAGGATTCGGTAATCACCCATCCAAGGGTGTTCGATCGGCAAAGCCACGTGTCGCCACCCAGGCGCTGTTACTTTATTGAGATGGTGTTTTGTAGTACAATAGCATTAAATGTGGTGTGACTAAATATCTGATATAGCCATAGAAGGGTAACCCGGTTTGAGAGGCTTTCTACTCGACCGGTGAGCCATTTGCACGACTCACACATCAAGGTGACTCGTCGACATGTTCAAGTCGACTTCCTCGAGGTCGACTCTACCGGAAACAAGCAAGAAGAGGCAGAAATCAGTCTAGTCGACTTCTTTAAGTCGACCTCCAAACTATCGACTTTTGCTAGTCGATCTCATACTAGAAGGACATCAAGAATGCAACTCCCAACCATCTCGATGCTCTAAGTCGACTTCCACTAGTCGACTTCCTCATGACGACTCTGAGAGATGATCACCGCAGGGAGCTAAACCAGGTGTAGTCTCCGAAACCGCATATATTCTCAAGTCGACCTCCTCGTTCTCGAGGTCGACTCTGTGCATCTCGAGGATTAAAATGGTAAAGACGATTCACCACACTTAACATATTCAAAGCTCCACACACTATCAAAGATAAGAAGGAATCTTATGATGACTCAGCAACAAAGGGGAGACGAATCGACAGGGGTATTTTGGACCTCCTAGGTCCACTGACTTGGGCATTTTGGGCACTTCACGTAAGTATTCACTCCTATATAAAGGAGATGAGGTAACCCTAAACCTTAACTCTCATTCACTCCCACTCTCCCCATAGCTGCTGCGCAGCCCTTCTTCATCACTCTCATACTGACTTGAGCGTCGGAGGCTCTACGCCGGAAACACCTCCGGCGTTGAGTTTTTGCAGGTATTCTTGCGGTCTAGCAATGGTTTAAAGACGGTTCAAGCAGATCTGAGCTCACAACCACCGGTTTACTCCAGATCCAGAAGTAGACCCATCATTTGGCGCCGTTTGTGGGGAGTTCTTAAGGGAAGAAAGAGCTTCACACCCAGTTCCGATCTGTTTGCCAATGGCGGAGAAGGAGAGCTTGCAGAGGAACCTGAGCGAAGAGTTCAGAGGGACGTGGATGGACAAGAGGCCACCACTACTTCCCACCACCAAACACTCCGTAGTTCAGATGACGGGAATGCCGCCGTTCGGAGGACTTCCACCACCCGGGCTGACGTTGGGCGGAGAAACGCCTGTGACTCCAACCGGCGTAAAGTTACAAGTATTGACTCAGGCAGGAACAAGTCAAAACCCTAATCCAGATGGAGAGAAGGAGTCAACGGAGGCCTCTCGACGCGAGGGAAAACAGATGCAGGAGGTTCCGGAGTAGACACAAGCTCGCGTCGAGGAACAGACTCTGACAATGACGAGGAGTGAAATGCAGAAGATGATTGCTGAAGCCGTGGCGGCCCAGATGAAGCAGATAGCTCCGGTAGAACAGCAGCCCCGAGTCGAGTGTCCACCTAGAGTCGAGCATCAGCCTCGCGTCGAGTACCCCCCTCGAGTCGAGCAGCAGCTACGCGGCGAGCAACAAGCCCAGTCAAATGTGCAACAGAACAGAAGGGTAGACGAAGAGGAATCGTCCATTCGAACCGTTAATCCACAGGCAAGGGACGAGACGTTAGAGCAGCTGCTGGCGCAGGTTCGCGACTTACAAGCTCGAGTCGACGGGAGGAAGAGCAGAGGAACAAAAGAACACCCACTCTCACAGCAGATCCTAAGAGCCGACTTACCCAAAGGCTTCAGGGAGCTGAACATATGGTATGACGGTACCACAGATCCATCTCGACATTTGAGGAGCTTTGAGAATATGGCCGTGCTTCATCGTTACAGCGACCCAGTACAATGCCGCGCCTTCCTGACGACTTTGACAGGGTCGGCCCAAGACTGGTTCCATCAACTTCCACTGGGGTCGATTCGGGATTTTGATGGGTTCAGCTCGAGTTTTCTTAACCAGTTCGCAAGTGTGAGGGTGCAGGAGAAATCTTACCTCTCGTTAATTAGTATGCAACAGAAGAAAGGCGAGTCGTTACGAGAATATGTGGCGAGATTTACAAAGGCGTGTGTCGAATACCCAACGGCGACGGAGGAAATCAAGTCAGGAGGGTTGACGAGAGGACTGCTGCCAGGATTGTGTAAGAATTCCTTGGCCAAACGACCTGGTAGGAGTTTCGACGAGGTGCTGGGAAGATGTGCCAAATACATGAATGTCGAGGAAGCCAAAGCCGACTACTTGCAAAGCGTGAAGATGTCTCAGGCCGACAATTGAGACGATAGGAAGGAAAAGAAGTCGACAGGAGATAGGAGAGGGTCCCCGAGAGCTGATAGAGGTGAAGGCAGGTCTAAAGGATGGAGACCAACTCAATACACACCTTTGTCGGCTCCCCATGCGAGAATTTTGGAGGTTATGGAAAGGGAAATCCGCGACGATGTGGTAAGATGGCCGCGGACGAGGAAAGATGGACCTTTGAAGCCCAAAAGCAACTTATACTGTCGATTCCACAAAGACTATGGGCACAACACTGACGACTGTCGACACTTAAAAGACGAAATTGAGAGGTTGATAAAGGCGGGTCACTTGAAGGAATTTATATATAAGGACCGAGAGAGGACGAGTAGGAGACGAGAACGAAGTAAAAACCCTCGCAAGAGGGCGAGATCACCAGAAAAGGAGGAACTCCCACCGAAAAGAGGAGTCATTAACATGATCTTCGGAGGGTCGACTGATGGAGACTCCAATCGGGCGAGAAAGGCCTACGCTCGGGGCCGATACGCGAAAGTCAAGCTGCAACAAGTCGAGGAGAGTGGACCAGTGATGAATTTTGGACCGGCGGATGTTGGAGAAGTCGAGAGGCCGCATAACGACGCCTTAATGATAACAGCGCAGATATCAGGATACGAAGTACAAAAGGTGTTTGTCGATACAGGGAGTTCAGTGAACGTAATTTTTTATGATTGCCTCAGAAGGATGGAGCTAGACATTGAACTGATGCCCCTACATACATCACTCTTCGGGTTCAATGGTTCGGAAGTCGCGCCCCTAGGAGAAACCATGCTCGCTGTCGTCCTAGGGGAAGGTGACTTGAGGAAAGTCAAAATGGTAAGATTTGTTGTGGTTGATGTCGAGTCGGCTTATAACGTGATTCTTGGGAGACCCGCGCTCAACGCGTTTCAAGAAGTTGTGTCAACCTATCATATGAAGCTGAAGTTTCCAGTAGGAGATCGAGTGGGAGAGGCTCGAGGAGATCAAAAGTTGTCGAGAACATGCTACCAAATCGCAGTCAAAACCAATCAGCGTACCGAAATCAAAGAAGGCAAAAAACCAATGACGAGCGAGAAAAGGCCGAGGGGGAGTGACCTCGAGCCTCACGGAGAATTGATGGAGATTCAAATTGGGGAGTCGAGAGAACAAACCACCAAAGTCGGGAGAGAATTAGAGGACGAATTGCGAGAACAGTTGGTGGGATTGTTGAAAGAATTCAGGGATATATTCGCCTTTTCACCTGAAGAACTAACTGGAATCAACCCAGAAGTGATGGAGCACAAACTCAACGTCGACCCCCTCAGAAAACCTGTGAAGCAGCGACTCAGGCACCACGGCGCTGAAATCGACAAAGCAATCGAAGTCGAGGTGGATAAGTTGCTGAAAGCCAAACATATCAGGGAGATCCAGTTCCCCGAATGGATATCTAATACAGTTATGGTGAGGAAGGCGTTGAACAAATGGCGTATGTGCATCGACTTCCGCGACTTGAACTTGGCATGCCCTAAAGATCATTACCCCTTGCCGAGGATCGATCAGCTAGTCGATTCCACAGCTGGCTGCGAGTTGTTGAGCATGATGGACGCGTCGCAGGGATACCATCAGATTCCTTTGGCACCGGAGGACCAGAGTAAAGTGAGTTTCGTGACAAGCAAGGGGACATATTGCTATGTCGTCATGCCCTTTGGCCTCAAAAACGCAGGAGCAACCTACCAACGATTGATGGATCGAATGTTCAAACCTCAAATCGGCCGCAATATGGAAGTGTACGTTGACGATATCCTGGTGAAGAGTAAATCCTCGACTTCACACCCAGACGACTTAAGGGAAACTTTCAATACCCTTAGAGCGTTTGGGATGAAGTTGAACCCAAGCAAGTGTGCCTTTGGAGTAAAGGC
>BKCP01000336.1:1227823-1239616 GCA_008636005.1 Striga asiatica | reverse complement strand
TCCCAGCAGCCGATTTATTATACGAGTCGAGTGCTCCAGGGTGCGGAGGCACGATACCCTGAAGTCGAGAAAGCTGCCTTGACGCTGGTGATAACGGCTAGGAAGCTGAGACCTTATTTTCTGAACCATACTATTGTGGTGAGAACGAACTTTCAGCTGGGGGAAACATTGGGTCGACCTACAGTCTCAGGTCGACTCGTGAAATGGGCAGTAGAGCTAAGCGAGTATTCTATCAAGTACGAGCCGAGGCGAGCTATCAAAGCGCAAGCTCTCGCTGACTTCATTCAAGAAGGAACCAAAGGAGAAGAGACGAAATGGACGATGCATGTTGATGGGTCCTCGTCCGCAAAAGGATCGGGTTTGGGTGTCGTCCTTGTCTCCCCTGAAGGCAAGCAACTCGATTTCGCGATTAGAATGGGGTTTAAAGCCTCGAACAATGAAGCCGAATACGAAGCACTTATCAAGGGAATACAACTGGCAATGGGAGGCGGAGCAACAGAAATCGCAGCACATTCCGACTCACAACTCGTCGTTGGACAAGTGTTGGGAAACTGCGAGATCAAAGAGGAGAGAATGTCGAAATATGTCGAGGAAATCCACAACTTGATACAAGGATTAGAGAAGTTCGAATTAACACAAATCCCTCAAGAAGAGAATAAACGAGCCGATTGGCTCGCACGAATTGCGAGCTCGAATGAAGGAAAAGTGGGAAATCACATCACCACAATGCACCTCGAGGGAAGCGTCCTCAATGAAACTATGGAAGTTGACGAGAAGGACGATTGGAGAAAGTCGATTCGCGAACTCATGCAGGGTCGAGTTCCTGTAGGGGACAAACAAGAAGCGGAAAAGGTGGCCCGATATCTAAGCAAGTATTTCGAAGTCGACGGTATCCTATACAAGAAATCGATGGTCGGGCCTCATTTAAGATGCGTTTCCGAAGAAGAAGGAATTCTGGTCTTAAGAGAAATCCATGAGGGATGCTGCGGAGCACACGTCGGATCTCGAGCCTTAGCCGGCAAAGCTCTGCGAGCAGGCTACTATTGGCCCAAAATTCGAACAACAGCTGAACAGTTAGTCCAAAAGTGCGAGAAATGCCAGCGCCATGGCCAAATCACTCATGTCCCTGCCGAGTACATGACGACGATCAACTCCCCTATTCCCTTTGCTCAGTGGGGAATCGACTTGGTGGGACCATTGCCAATGGGAACGGGACAGAGGAAGTTTCTGGTAGTCGCTGTCGACTATTTCAGTAAGTGGGTCGAGGCAGAACCCTTAGCACGAATCACTGAGGAAAAGATGATACAATTCTTGTTCAACAATATTTGCTGCCGATTTGGAATTCCGAAAGTGTTAATTTCGGATAACGGAACTCAATTCCAAGGAAGACGGATCCAAGNCAACAGAAATCGCAGCACATTCCGACTCACAACTCGTCGTCGGACAAGTGTTGGGAAACTGCGAGATCAAAGAGGAGAGAATGTCGAAATATGTCGAGGAAATCCAAAACTTGATACAAGGATTAGAGAAGTTCGAATTAACACAAATCCCTCGAGAAGAGAATAAACGAGCCGATTGGCTCGCACGAATTGCGAGCTCGAATGAAGGGAAAGTGGGAAATCACATCACCACAATGCACCTCGAGGGAAGCGTCCTCAATGAAACTATGGAAGTTGACGAGAAGGACAATTGGAGAAAGTCGATTCGCGAACTCATGCAGGGTCGAGTTCCTGTAGGGGACAAACAAGAAGCGGAAACGGTGGCCCGATATCTAAGCAAGTATTTCGAAGTCGACGGTATCCTATACAAGAAATCGATGGTCGGGCCTCATTTAAGATGTGTTTCCGAAGAAGAAGGAATTCTGGTCTTAAGAGAAATCCATGAGGGATGCTGCGGAGCACACGTCGGATCCCGAGCCTTAGCCGGCAAAGCTCTGCGAGCAGGCTACTATTGGCCCAAAATTCGAACAGCAGCCGAACAGTTAGTCCAAAAGTGCGAGAAATGCCAGCGCCATGGCCAAATCACTCATGTCCCTGCCGAGTACATGACGACGATCAACTCTCCTATTCCTTTTGCTCAGTGGGGAATCGACTTGGTGGGACCATTGCCAATGGGAACGGGACAAAGAAAGTTTCTGGTAGTCGCAGTCGACTATTTCAGTAAGTGGGTCGAGGCAGAACCCTTGGCACGAATCACTGAGGAAAAGATGATACAATTCTTGTTCAACAATATTTGCTGCCGATTTGGAATTCCGAAAGTGTTAATTTCGGATAACGGAACTCAATTCCAAGGAAGACGGATCCAAGCATGGTGCCTCGACATGGGAATCAAACAAAGATTTGCGTCAGTCGCACATCCACAGGCAAAGGGGCAAGTTGAAGTGACTAATCGAACTATCCTCCAAGGATTGAAAAAACGACTGGAGAAAGCGTCGGGCGCTTGGGTCGACGAGTTGACAACAGTTTTATGGGCCTACAGGACGACTCCGAGAAGTTCGACGGGACAATCCCCCTTTCACATGGTCTATGGGATGGATGCGTTACTGCCAATTGAAGTCGGCCTCGACTCCCACAGATCAAAATTCTATGAGGAAAAGAAAAATGAAGAAATGATTGAAGAAGCCCTAGACCTAATCGAGGAGGGTCGAGAGGAAGCCTGGGTACGTTCCGTCGAGTACAAATAGAAAATGCGAGCAGCCTTCGACAAGAAGGTCCGGACCAGACGATTTCAAGTTGGAGACCTTATCCTCAAACGGGTCGATGCCCTCAAACATGTCGGCAAGCTCGAAGCAAACTGGGAAGGACCCTACACCATCACAAAGGTGCTCGAGAGGGGCGCATATGAACTCGAGGACGGAGAAGGTCGACAACTCCCGCGATCCTGGCATGTGATTCACCTCAAACGCTTTTACGCTTAAGGCAATATTTCAAATTACTCTTTGTACTGAACAATGATTGAATTGAATTCAATGATGAAATGAATTTGTTTATGCTTCAATTATGTTTCTCACATTTATGAGTCGACTTCAATATGATTGCATGAAAAATTGAATTTTTCGAAACGGCTATGAAGCCGGCTAACTTTCCGAAGATTAAGAAATCGACCAACACAACTACGAAGTTGTAAAACTCTCGAGTGGAATCTCGAGCAGGCTACGAAGCCTTCGACTACGAAGTCGACTAACACAACTACGAAGTTGTAAAACTCTCGGGCGGAATCTCGAGCAGGCTACGAAGCCTTCGACTACGAAGTCGACTAACACAACTACGAAGTTGTAAAACTCTCGAGCGGAATCTCGAGCAGGCTACGAAGCCTTCGACTATGATGTCGGTTAGCACAATCATTAACAATCGGCACTCTCGAGCGGAACCTCGAGCAAGTCGCAAATCTCATAACATCGGCAAACAATTATATAATGGACGCGTTTACAAGAATGAATATTCTCGAACAATCAAATTTGATACACATCTAGATAACAAACTATCGACACGGCTACGAAGCTGTTCATAACCTTGCTCAACTTCGACCAGCTCGCAAGAAGGGTTGGGAGGAGACGAGTTGAAAAAACTTAATCGTTTCACAGCTACGAAGCTGTTCAAACTATTGCTCGACTTCGACCAGCTCGCAAGAACAGTTGGGAGGAGACGAGTTGAAAAACTTGATCGTTTCACAGCTACGAAGCTGTTCAAATCCTTGCTCGACTTCGACCAGCTCGCAAGAAGGGTTGGGGAGAAGACGAGTTGAAAAACTTGCGTTTCACAGCTATGAAGCTCGCAAGAAGGGTTGGGGAGAAGACGAGTTGAAAAACTTGCGTTTCACAGCTATGAAGCTGTTCAAACTATTGCTCGACTTCGACCAGCTCGCAAGAAGGGTTGGGGAGAAGATACGCAGTAACAGCAAAATAATTCGAAATGCAGTTAACACAAGCAATGAGAAGAAAAGAAGATTATATTAATCCAAAAATTCATTACATCAATAGTCGTCTCGACCTTTACAACTTGAAAATAGGTCGAGAACGACAAAGGAAAAAGAAAAACAAAAAATTATTACGAGTCAGCATCAGACTTCTCCGCCTCGTCATCATCCCCGGCCACCACTGTTTCAGTTCGCTCACCATCATCGCCTTCATCCGCCCTAGCCGGCTCGTCACCTTCCCCTCCCCCGGCCTGTCCTTCATCCCCTCGACCTCAAAAGGCCCCTCGTCATCTTCTCCACTTGGCCCGACTAAGTCGGTCGGACCGGCCAAGGGAGAAGGAGGGACCTCGAGACGACCACCTAACCCGGCTTTGCGGATGGCCCTCGCCGCGAGACCGGTCCACCAGGGGTAGTCCGGGGGAAGAGTCGCATCGCCTCTATAGCCGTCGGGGAAGGGGAGTGTTTTCTTAACCTCCTCACGATCGAGCCGACCCTCACACTCTGTGCCCTTCGCCGCTGCCTCCCATGCATCAAAGGTAAAATTAAAGTACTGGAGAGCAGCAGGGCAGAGTTTGTCGAGAAAAGCAGGAGAGTTGCAGAATAGATTCACGGTTTCTTGACGGTAATGCTCGAGGAACACAGCACCCATGGGGGACTTCAGAAAGGTCCTGCGTCCCTTGAGTATCCCCGCCTCTCTCTCGACCAGTGCGTCATCAGCCGACTTCGCCAAATCAGCCTGAAGCTGGTCGACCTTGGAGAGGGCGGCGGCTTTCTCGGTCTTGAGTTTGGCGATGAGGGCGTTGGCAGCAAGGAGGTCGTCATCCTTCTTCTCGACCTCGAGAAGCAGATCTTCATACTTCTTCTTGTACGCCCGGACACCGGAGTCGGGCGAGGAGGTGTCCTCGAGAAGAGATGGCATGATGAAAGCCATGAACTGAAAAATCGCGAGTAAACGAAATCAGAAAAGGTTACAAACAAACTAGTAAAAGTAATCGACTGAATGGAAAGAGAAATTACCCGAGAGAGACAAAGGAGCGCGCGACTAGCACGGTCATAGGGGTCGCGGTCGGCGCGGGCCTTGTCGGCAGCGGGAATAATGGAGTCGAAGTATTGAGCGATCTCGTGAGGATGGGGGTGATCCCAAAGTCGAGAAGGCCTCTCGAGGGTGACCGTCTCGAGTTGGCCAGGAGGAGGAGTCTGCTCGACGGCCTTACCCTTGTCTTTTGTTTTCTGGCGCTTGAGCGAACCAGGGACAAGGGTGGCGTCACCGGCATCTTGAGCCCGTTTACGGGAAGTCGAGCCCGAAACCTTCTTTCGACTCCCCGAAGGCGGGGGTGCAGCCTTTGATTTCGGGGCAGCAGTCGTCTCGACTGCCGTCTCCCCTGCACCCGACCCCGAGACGAACTCAGGTTTCCTCGGAGGGGTGGGTTTAGCCGCCGCTGACTTCTCGAATCGAGCAAGAACGGAATCTACAAGCAAACATCAAATATTAGACGACCAGCACAAAGATAAAATAGTAGAAGCATGAGAATCACTTACGAGGATCGTCAAGACGAGGAAGATTCTCGTCGACAACGAGACCAACATGGTTAAGGAGGGATAGCTCCTTGATCAGCGGGCGAGCGAGGAATGTGTGTTTATTGAGCTCGGCCAACATCGACTCGAATTTGGGGAACCCGGGTCGTTTATTTTGTTTAACCTTGGAAGTGATCCAAGTATTTGGGTATGGATATGTACCAGGAGCGGGTCGAATAAAAACAAACTTCGATTTCCACTTAGTAACGTTTGAGGAAAGGTCGTCGAGAAAAGTGACGCCGGCGCGACGACCCAAGCAATGGGCGTCTTTTATGAATCGGTAACTATAACAATGAAAAATAAACTCCGGAGAGAAGTATCTAAGCTTTATTCTGGAAACTACAATAAAAGCGATCATAATGCGAATCGCATTAGGAGAAAATTGATTTATGGGTACATCGTAAAGATCACTAATAGCGCGAAGTTCGGGTTGAATAGGAAAGCGAAGACCGAACAACACTTGGTCGATAAAGAAGGTATAAAAACCGGGTGGAGGATGAGCATAATCGTCAGTCGATTTGGGAACGGCCAACTCCCAGTCGGCAGGAAGACCGCTGTACGCTCTGAAGCCCTCGACCTCGGCTGCAGAGGCATAACAAAATGGATTTAGAACAGCTAATTTAGCTAAGGGACATGCTATCGAAACAACATCTCGAGCCTCGAGAAGAGGAACGATTATGGGTAAAGAAGGACTTGTCCTATATACAGGAATATCTAAGATCCTAAGGGGAATACCTCGGGGAATGAGGTCGAGACGAGGAGCCCCTTTGGCTTGTGAAGACTCGGGGTTCTCAGCCAAGACCCCCGACATCCACGCTTGCTTATAAGCGTCCTGGTCGATACCAAAGGAAGATACATCCGAATGGGAACTCGGTGATTGATCAGCTGGTTTGAAACCAACTATTTGAACAGAATCGGATGATTGGGGGCCGGCATCGATCAAGCGCTCAACGGTATCAGGCGAAGAACTGGTATCAGAATCTAGAAAACGAGAAAGCAGAGTCGGGATCAGTTAAGAACTTAGCGCGAGGCGAGGAAGTGCATAATCAACAAAGAGTAAATCGATCTATAGCTACGCGACGATGGTGTCAAAACAAAGCTCATGACAGTACATCACGAGGGTGGAGGTCTGGAAGAACCTAAACTATAAGTCGATCTGAAAGAGCGAGAGTCGACTTGGATCCAAAAGTCGACGGGAGATGGGAGGAATAAACAGGAAATCTAAAGGGAAGTTCAAGCAAAGGGGATCTAACATAACTCGTGTAAAGCCATTCCCAGAACACCAAGAACACCAAGAACATCAAGAACACCCAGATTTTGAAAGTATACAAAATCCAGAAAATATACAACAGATCAACGAAGAAAAAGAGGAAGAGAGTAAAGAGAACAAAGATCGTAATACTTACACATGGTTGTCGCTGGAAATCCTGAAACTTGCGGTTGCCGGAGAAGGGATCGCCGATGAAGCTTGGAAGTGCTTTAATGCCGGAGAGAATTCGAAAGCTCAGAGTTGGAGAAAGGAGTGAAAAGTGATTTGGGACCGATGGAGGAGATATTTATATAGGATTCGAGAGGATATCGGCCTTTAGATTCAATTAGAATTGACGGTCCAGATGAGTCGCAGAATTCGAGGCGGCGGACTTGAAAGTGGTGTAATAATTACGAATTTGAAATTCGAAATTTGAAAAGGTGTCAGGTTGTCAGAATTATCCAGAAGATAATGATATCACCACAACAGCGAGCAGCCACAAGGGTAGGACTTTGATGTCGAGAAGCGAAGAGCGAGTATAGTTAAACAAAAGAAGTCGATTACCAAATTTACTCTTAAACAGTCGACTGTTTAGAGTAATTTTCGGAGGGGACTAGATGATATAGCCATAGAAGGGTAACCCGGTTTGAGAGGCTTCCTACTCGACCGGTGAGCCATTTGCACGACTCACACATCAAGGTGACTCGTCGACATGTTCAAGTCGACTTCCTCGAGGTCGACTCTACCGGAAACAAGCAAGAAGAGGCAGAAATCAGTCTAGTCGACTTCTTTAAGTCGACCTCCAAACTATCGACTTTTGCTAGTCGATCTCATACTAGAAGGACATCAAGAATGCAACTCCCAACCATCTCGATGCTCTAAGTCGACTTCCACTAGTCGACTTCCTCATGACGACTCTGAGAGATGATCACCGCAGGGAGCTAAACCAGGTGTAGTCTCCGAAACCGCATATATTCTCAAGTCGACCTCCTCGTTCTCGAGGTCGACTCTGTGCATCTCGAGGATTAAAATGGTAAAGACGATTCACCACACTTAACATATTCAAAGCTCCACACACTATCAAAGATAAGAAGGAATCTTATGATGACTCAGCAACAAAGGGGAGACGAATCGACAGGGGTATTTTGGACCTCCTAGGTCTACCGACTTGGGCATTTTGGGCACTTCACGTAAGTATTCACTCCTATATAAAGGAGATGAGGTAACCCTAAACCTTAACTCTCATTCACTCCCACTCTCCCCATAGCTGCTGCGCAGCCCTTCTTCATCACTCTCATACTGACTTGAGCGTCGGAGGCTCTACGCCGGAAACACCTCCGGCGTTGAGTTTTTGCAGGTATTCTTGCGGTCTAGCAACGGTTTAAAGACGGTTCAAGCAGATCTGAGCTCACAACCACCGGTTTACTCCAGATCCAGAAGTAGACCCATCAATATCAAATTAATATCTTGTAAAGAGAAAAGGGAAAAGAAAATCGGAGATTGAGACGTAATAAGTCCTCACACTTTCTATATAAGGAGCAAGAGGCAACATTAAATGCAATGAGTAAATGCTTTCATTATTACAATAAAAGTCTCGGATAGAGCTTACATTCGTATTACTTATCGTACCGAATACCATACAAATTCCTATTCATGCAGACCAAACCGAGTATATATTTCAGTATACAGTTTGAACACATTGTTGGTCATTTTTAGACATCAACAAAGGTAATTAGGGTAAGGAGGAATTCTATCCTAGGTTAGAAAAGTATATGGAATAAAATTAGGTTTTCTTAGCCTAATAGGATAAACCCATATTTAGCACCTAGTTAAGGCCCCTAATATAGTCTATAAAATACACCATGTCTTGAACTCTTTCCCATCTATTCCACATGCCCAAGACTAAGGATTCCTAAGGGAAGTAGGAGTTTTGAGTGTTCTATATATTAGGAGTTTGAGAGATCCGGAAAATTGCCCACCAAGATTTTTCGGAGTAGGTATTTAGATCATACATTAGAAGATCTTAAGGTTAGATAGATTGAGCCTTGAAGATCTTCTTTTTTCGGTCACATCGTCGCCGTCCACCACCGCCGGAAGCCACCCGCGACCCCCGCACGCAGTAGCGCGAGTCCCACGCCCAACCACGTGCCGCCCGACGCTGGTACCTACTCCCAGCAACGACACCCCGTGACGCCACATGCTGTCCCTACTCGGTCGCACCTGATTGCCCGTACGTGACCAGCGCCTGCCTGCGACCGCTGCCCGTGTCCCAGTCCGCGTTAGCCTAGGACTGATGCTTCCGCACGTGCCCGAGCATCCCGCACCTGACAGCGTCTATCCGCACGTCCCGACCAGCTGATGAAGATACGGCTAGGCGACTGAAAAACGCAGCAAGTCGGGTTTACCACGCTCGCAAGCGGCTGGCGCGACGAGCTGCTGAGGCTAATACGATCAGTGCGGCGGGAGTCGCGTGAGACGACACGTGCAAGGGAGTTGAGCGTAGGACTAACCTGAGTGAGACTAGAGCGTGTGGGCACGCAAACACATGCGAGGACACGCGTGAGAAAGTCGCACGGGAGGAGCTCTCCAGCGGGAGCAACGTGTGCGAGCACGCGGGTGGGTGTGACCACGCACACGCGGAGGTGCGCCGAATAGGACCGCGTGATGAAACTGCGTGAAGAAAGAGCACGCGCGCGAGGACCTCGACTTAGGTTACTTGGCGATCAAGGTTAGTGATTCTTCTAGATGCTTTATAATTCCTAGATTGTTTAATATGCATTATTTTGGTTATTTTAGGATTCTAATGATCTAGTTGATATCTATGAATACTCATGTTATTAGGACCTTTTGATTATCATCGAATTAATAAGAAAAATCGAACACTTTGTTCAAATCTTGCGTTGGTTTTCTTTTGAATTTTAACGTGAAGACCTTGTTCCAAAAAGGGCGTTCACTGCATCGTTCGAGCAAGACGAGTTTGGCAAGGGCAACCGTCCGAGCTGTCTCACCTATCGCGAGAAGATAAAGAGTTTAACCTCCGAGTTGTCCGCACCCACGTCCGAGGATCGAAGCTCACACCAAGTCCAAGGCGAGTCACGAGTCGGGACACGCGATTATTCTTCATTGGTGCTTTCATTGAGAGTATTAATCGCATGTTATTTGTTCCATATTTTGGTTTCATTTTCGAGTCTTAAAAAGAAAAATGGCCAAAGAAACTAAGGAGAAGCTTGGAGATTTGGAGGCCAAGATGACAAGTCTTAGCGAGGGGTTAGAAGCCACCAACACGTCCATGACGAACAACCTCACGCATCTCGAACGATCCTTCCACAATTCCCAAGAAACCATGATGGAGGCAATGAACCAGCGTATCGATGAGGTGCTACGCCTCGTGCGGCAACCACCGCCGTGGGGTCGAGCCAGGGCACGATCACGGGAGTACGAACACGATCGGGTAAAATACGAGGAAAGGGAAGACGATTTCGATCGTCGATCACACGCCTCGACCAACGTGGAGAGGCCAAGGGTCGAGAAGCCACGGATGGTGTTATCCACCTTCAACGGATTAGATCCGGACGCATGGTTGACCATGCAATACTTCAACCTTAACGAGATCACACGGGCCAAATGGGTAAGGTACGCGGCTTACTATCTAGATGGCAAGGCTAATGTTTGGTGGCAGTGGCTCTCGAGTATATACCAGAATAGGGACGAGCAAATCGGATGGGAAAACTTCGAGAAAGAGCTTATCATGAGATTTGGCGCGTCGGACTACCAACACTATGACGAAGCTCTCGCGCATATCAAGCAAATGGGGAGCCTACGCGACTACCAAAGGGAGTTCTAGTGCATAGCCTGTCGCATGCACAGATGGCCCGAGGGAGCGCTTGTCGGAGCGTTCGTAGGAGGACTGAAGTTCAACCTGGCCGCAGAGGTACGATTGAAAAGGCCAGCGACCATGTGTGAAGCCATGGAGGTTGCGCGGAGGCGGGACGATCATCTGGTTGTGACGCGAAGGGTCGGGTGTAACAACGTCCGCTACATCGAGCAGCGGCGGGCGATACCCAGCGCCCCTAACCCCAACCGAGGCACGAGCAGCAGACCGCCTAACAATTTCAGGCCGCAACCACCGGAGGTGAGGAACTTATTCCTTCGAGGAGATGCGAAGGAGGCGAGAGAAGGGTCCGTGTTTTAAATGCGAGGAGAAGTTCACACCGGGCCATAGGTGCAAACAAACTTATTTGATCCAAGTGGTCGATTCTGAAGAAGACGAGCCTGACACGGAAGCAGTCGAGCCCGAGAGAGGTGAAGACGAGGCAGAGATTTCGGTCCATGCCATGGCCGGCACTAAAGGGCCACGGACCATGCGACTACCCGCGAGAGTCGGCGATCGACACGTTGTGGTGCTAGTGGATAATGGGTGTTGTGACCATTTTTGTTATGTTTTTCGTTACTGTTTTGTTATCTTTTTTCCCTCGTTTTAGGTCTTATAGTTGGTTTTTAGTTCATTTCTTAGTTTATTGTGTGTTTTGCTCTATTTTGGCTTTTTATGTGTTTTTCGTATATTTTGTCCGTTTTCTACGTTTTTTCTTCTTGTTTTTGGTGTACAGGTCAGGAGCCTGTGAGGAATAGATTGTTAGAGTAGTATACCCAGCGTTCCAATTGGATTGGATGTATTCTACTTGTAAATACAATCTATTGGAATTATATTAATTAAAAGGCATTACTTTATCTTAAGAGTAAGCATTTATCCTATATTTTCACTTAAGATAAAATCCCTAGATCACATATAGTTATAAGGTATGGTTGCGCATAGAGATGGTGATCATGGAACATACCTTGAAAGCTGTGGTCTTAAATAAAGTTCCAAGTCGATGGATGTTTCGAAAAGGGATATCGAATAATCCATAAAAGACTTGTACATAGTATGTATGCTTGTTTGACAAGAATGTTGCATTCCATCAACATTAGCGTGGGACGCAAGTACATATATGTGGGTGCTTGTTAGAGAACAAGTTCACTGAACATGACCGTATGAAAATTCTTAATGAAGAATT
>BKCP01000336.1:1132374-1220947 GCA_008636005.1 Striga asiatica | reverse complement strand
CAGCGTGGTCATGAGAGTCGGACATATTTTACCAGCATTTTTATGTCCTAGATTTATGATCATGTGTATTTTATTCAGTTTATGTACGCATGTTATGTATTCGTATTTCGGATGCTTCCGCCAGCGAGTTTTCTAGACAGTGCGAGACAGTACAGACTACGCATGTATAATTCCATAATCCGCGAGCGGATAGTTTGGTTGCATGTTTTTTTATTATGTCTGCGGGCAAGCCCGAGTTCAGTTTAAGTTTTTATCTGCCACATCCCGCAATAAGTCAGTATTTTCGAAAACCCAGCTCGCACATTCTTTCGAAAATAAAAACAAAAATTTTACTCTGATTTTTAAAAGCTAGTAGTGAGGTGGGGTGTGACATAATTTCTATTCCAATATTGAATAAGGAAGGTTTTAAGTTTGTCATTGAAAATGGAAGATGTTCTATTTTCAAAGATACAACTTTTATATATTCAGGAAACTTGACAAATGGTTTATATACCATTACACCAGAAAGTCCCATCCTAACCATTCAACAAAATAAAAGGAAATTAGATAATCATAGTTCATTCACAATTTGGCATGCTAGATTAGGTCATATATCTGAAAAGTGGATTCACAAATTAGGACCAAAACTCGACCTTAGGGGAGAGGAAAGGTTACCTACATGTGAATCATATCTTAAAGGTAAAATGACAAAATCACCATTTGTTGGACAAGTGGAGCGAGCTAAAAGTCTGTTGGATTTGATCCATACAGATGTATGTGGACCACTAAATGTTAGTGTTATGGGGAACTATCACTATTTCATAACATTTACTGATGATTATTCACGGTATGGTTATGTATACCTATTAAGGTACAAATCTGAAGTATTTGAAAAGTTCAAAGAATTCAGAAATGAAGTGGAGAAACAAATTGGTCGTAGTATTAAAATTCTTCGATCGGATCGAGGAGGTGAATACTTAACTAATGAGTTTCTTGATTATTTAAGGGATAATGGGATTATCTCACAGTGGACACCTCCTGGAACTCCACAACTCAATGGGGTTTCAGAGAGGAGAAACAGAACACTGTTAGACATGGTTCGAACGATGATGAGTTCCACTGGTTTACCTCTTTCATTCTGGGGTTATGCCTTAGAAACAGCAGCACATATTTTAAATAGAGTGCCGAGTAAAGCTGTACCCAGCACACCTTATGAGATATGGTGTGGCAAAACACCCTCGTACAAATATTTAAAAGTATGGGGTTGTACTGCTTATGTGAAGCAGTTAGTGGGAGGTAAGTTGGATATGAGATCCATCTTATGTAAATTTGTTGGGTATCCAAAAGAATCTATTGGATACTATTTCTATGATCCCTCTGAACAAAAGGTGTTTGTTTCGAGGAATGCTATATTCTTAGAGGAAGAGTTTCTCTCAAAGAATAGTGGAGTCATAGATTTTAATGAAGAACCACAAGAAATTCCACAAAGTACCACAAATAACATACCAGTAGAGACTAGACCATCTGAAACACAACCTCTTCGGAGATCCGAAAGGGTTTCTAGGGCGCCTGAAAGGCTATACCTATTGTCAAAAGACAATGAAGAGGGACTCCTTTTGGATAATGATCCAATAAGCTATGATGAGGCAATGTTGGACATTGACTCAGATAAATGGCAAGAAGCTATGCAATCCGAAATAGATTCCATGTATTCAAACAAAGTATGGACTTTGGTTGATCCACCACAGGGTATTGTACCCATAGATTGTAAATGGGTTTACAAGCGAAAACGTGGTGTAGATGGAGAAGTAAATACTTTTAAAGCAAGAATGGTTGCTAAAGGTTATACTCAAAAACAAGGTGTTGATTATGAGGAAACTTTTTCACCAGTAGCAATGCTTAAATCTATTCGGATATTGCTAGCCATAGCTGCGTATTATGACTACGAGATATGGCAAATGGATGTGAAAACTGCTTTTCTTAATGGAAACATTAAGGAAGACATTTATATGAAACAACCGTAAGGTTTCATATCCAGTGGGAGTGAACAAATGGTTTGTAAACTTCAAAGGTCTATTTATGGACTTAAACAAGCTTCGAGGAGTTGGAATATTCGGTTTGATGAAACGATCAAAACGTTTGATTTTCATAAGAATCCGGATGAACCATGTGTTTATAAGAAGGTTAGTGGGAGTGCAGTTACATTTGTTGTTCTATATGTTGATGACATCCTACTCATTGGGAATGATGTAGGGATGTTGCAGTCAACTAGGACATGGTTGTCAAAACAGTTTTCCATGAAAGACTTGGGAGAAGCATCCTTTATCCTAGGGATAAAAATCTATAGGGATAGATTTAAACGGATGATCGGACTATCCCAGTCGACGTACATAAATAAGGTGCTACAACGGTTTAGCATGGAAGAATCCAAACGAGGATATATTCCAATGAGTCATGGGATTTCTCTTTCTAAGACGATGTCTCCAAAGACACCTGAAGAAAGAGAACGGATGAGTCATATACCTTATGCATCAGCTATTGGTAGCATTATGTATGCAATGTTATGTACAAGACCTGATGTGGCTCATGCACTTAGTGTAACGAGCAGATATCAGTCTAATCCAGGTGAAGAACACTGGAAAGCCGTTAAGATGATTCTTAAGTACTTACGAAGGACTAAGGATATCTTTATGGTATACGGCAATGGAGAACTGAAACTAGAAGGCTTTACTGATTCTGGTTTTCAGTCCGATAAAGACGACTATAAATCCATGTCTGGATACTTATTTACTCTGAATGGAGCAGCAGTTAGTTGGAAAAGTTCCAAACAAGAAACAATTGCTGACTCTACGACAGAGGCTGAATATATTGCTGCATCTGATGCTGCAAAAGAAGCTGTTTGGATAAGGAACTTCATCCAAGGGTTGGGTGTAGTACCATCTGTTGTTGATCCAATAATGATTTATTGTGATAACAATGGGGCTATTGCACAAGCAAAGGAGCCAAGATCTCATCAAAGATCCAAACACATTATGAGACGATACCATTTGATTAGAGAAATCATTGGTAGAGGCGACGTCGTAATGGAGCGAGTCGACTCAGCAGAAAATATAGCAGACCCCTTAACTAAGCCTTTATCACAGAAAGTGTTCGAAGGACATCTTGAGAAGATGGGTCTAAGATACATGAGTGATTGGAACTAGGGCAAGTGGGAGATTGTTAGAGTAGTATACCCAGCGTTCCAATTGGATTGGATGTATTCTACTTGTAAATACAATCTATTGGAATTATATTAATTAAAAGGCATTACTTTATCTTAAGAGTAAGCATTTATCCTATATTTGCACTTAAGATAAAATCCCTAGATCACATATAGTTATAAGGTATGGTTGCGCATAGAGATGGTGATCATGGAACATACCTTGAAAGCTGTGGTCTTAAATAAAGTTCCAAGTCGATGGATGTTTCGAAAAGGGATATCGAATAATCCATAAAAGACTTGTACATAGTATGTATGCTTGTTTGACAAGAATGTTGCATTCCATCAACATTAGCGTGGGACGCAAGTACATATATGTGGGTGCTTGTTAGAGAACAAGTTCACTGAACATGACCGTATGAAAATTCTTAATGAAGAATTATTTTAGTTAATTATTCTGTCGAATAAGAATTTTCATGTTACAATAGTACATGACTAATCCTTAGACTTGAGGCACAATGGTAACTTTGTGCATATTACGTTCTACTTTGATTTATCCTTTTGGTTGCTAGCACAATCGTATAAAGGGATATTTTGGGTATTATGTTAATATGTATGGAAGTTTGTTAGTGGCCAACAAAGGATTCGACACGTATGAAGATACGAGAATTTCCTATGTATTTCATAGTTAGTAATTCAAAGTCCTTGGCCAAGGCAGGATGAATAGAGATTCACACATGAATTACTAAACATGAAATAGAATCATAGTTATTAAATCAATTTGGGTTTCGACTAAAATCATACCCAAGATTTAATCGGGAAATTAGATGTCGAAAGGATTTTACATGTATGGACTTGTAATTGAAATAGGTTTACTCGCTATTCACTTAATACTAGATTCATGCTACTTGCTAGATGTTCCCATGATATGTGGGTTCTTGAATTAAGGAGTTAATTCATGAATAAGAGTTAATAAGATTAACTCAAATTACAAAGAGTTGTAAACCCACTACTAGTATTAATTGTGAACCTAAAAGGTCACACCAATTTTTGAATGAAGGTGAAATTCAAATAGTAATTCTAAAGAGTTAGAATTAATTGACAAATCTAATTTGATTAGATGTCAATTAAAGGAATATATTAAATTAATCAATTGGATTGATTAATTGAATTTTGGATATTAATTTAGTAATTAATGGAATTACTAATTAATATTTGGAATTTAAAATTAGATTTTAAATTTCAAATCCAAAATAATAATATGATTATTAAATGAGGAAATGAAATAAAGGATTAAAATAATAAAGTCTTGAAAGATGCTTTCAAGAATTATTATTTTATTAAATATCTTTAATATGATTAAAGATTAAATATTAATAAGAATAAATTAATTATGGTGGTTATAAGATGCTAACTACTTAACATAATTAATCTTATTCTTATTAATTGAATATTGGGTGGGGAATAGTCTTATTCAAGACTTAATATTTTATGAAAATATTCTTGAAGACTTTTTATATTTTATGAAAATATTCTACCCAACATTATTATTTTATACTAAAATGTTTAGTATAAATATGGACATACTTGATGTTCAAATTTAATCTAAGTCTTGCAAAGTTTTCAAGAGTTGAAAAAGAGAGAAAAGAAGAAGTGTTCTTCATATTCAAAAATACAAGAAAGTGTTCTTGTATATTTCCTCAAATAAATATTCCATTCTATTGAATAAAACCGATACTTTTCTACTAGCGAAGAAAGAGGTTATCGGAACCGGATTTCAAAAGGTGGATACGTTTAGAGGGAAGACAATTGGATTCCTAAGCGAGTAACTACAACGTGTTGCTGTTACAAACCGGGAATCGATTCCCTCATTCATCGACAAGTTTGAAGGAGTTCAAGACTAAGGTAAATTTAGAATTTACTTATAACAAATCAAAATATGTATTATTACATGTCATTAAAGATGAAGATCTGTTAATTCGCCATATGTATGTACGAGTAAAGTATTTAAGTGTTAAATACTTGTTTTAAAAATTTTAAATTCCGCTGCGTATAGCTCGTACGGTACAGGTGAACCCAACATAGATTTCGCTCGAAAATGGGCTGGGGAATCATGGTTGGATAGATGGGTTAGTTGGCGGTATATAGGAAAAAGCGGAACTTGATTTCGAGTTCGTACAAGTCCGAACGAGCCCAATATGCGAAGTCGCGCGAAGTCGCGAAGCACGTCTTTGGTGTGCTGGTCATAAGCTTTGAGAGAATTTTATTTCAAGAATAATTTGGCCATTCAAGCATTATTGAATAGAGGGGTTCGTTAGCGACGCGTAGGAAAAAACGGAACTCAATTCCGAGTTCGGACGAGCCCAAACGAGCCAGAAATGTAAAGTCGCGCAGTCCAGTCCACCTATCGGCGCTAGGGTATGCTAGCGGGCTTCAGAAGCTCATTTTTTACCCTAGCGGCGCTAGCAGCTGCTGGCAGACAAGAATTTCTTCTTTTTCCCACAAAACATGGCTTGTTTTGCTCATGCTTTCATGCTCGGTAGTGGAAGCCTAAAACCAAGATTTTTACCTTGAAATGAGATATGGTGTTGGGGGAAGACACTACTATTTATTCCCTTCCATTCCACTACATGAGGAACCATTCATCATCCTTGAACCAAGGGGGGTTCTCCCCCCTCTACACCATTCTTCATCTTCTTCGTTTTCTCTCTTAAGTTTTCTTTTGTTCATGTTGTAATAAGGAACACCTTGGAGACTTGTTGTGTTTTGGATTTGGCTTGTATTTGTTCTTGACATTGGAGTTCGCATTACAAGTAAGTTCTCTTTTCACTAAGTTTATGATGATTATGGCTTGGTTGAATGTGAATGCTTGTGCTCAAATTGCAATGAGTAGCTAATTCCTTAGCTAGGGTTAAGGGATAATCATTCCGGTTTGTTCTCGTTTACGTGCATGACGATAGCTCAATCTTGACGAGTTGTTTTAATTTGGAATTGACAAAATCATACTCGATAAATGGTTATAACCTAAGAGTGACACTTAGGTTAATGGTTGATATAATCAAAGAGTGACACTTTGATTTGTGAGTAAATAATTTGTTGAGTTAGAGTTTGTTAATTCTACATAATTATCGACTTTTAGAACCGAGATGGGAGGAGTCGTAGAGTTAATCGATTTCAAAACCGAGAGGGGAGAAATTGGTGGAATTTGGCTCGTTAAGAGTAGACATGTTCGGAGACGTATTGTCTATGTGTTAATTATTTCGTTAATTTGCTCTTCTATGTTCATCCTCATATTACGAGAGTTAGTGAGGTTAAACTGCTAAATGGGTTAGTTAGTCGAACCATTTAACCGAGTTATTGATTGTCGTTAAATGTGCGTAGAACCGGAAGCGATTATTCCTGATACCCTAGCTCGTGTATCTTTTTATCGTTTATATTTAGATTATTGTCTTTTGTTATTTTCTTAGTTGATAATAAAAAAACCAATCCTGTCTTGATTAGAATGTGTAGGATTTATTTTGCTTTTATGTGTTATCAACACCAATTTTAAATTCCGAACAGTCTTCCTCGAGAGATCGAAACGAATCATTCGATTCGGTGCTCGGTAAAATAAAAATAATTTGCTACAACAATGGGTCGTCGCACAATTTTATCAACGCCTCGTTATCGGAGAAATTGAAGTTGGCCGCCACTAAGGTCGAGCCGTTCGATGTTCGGGTCGCTAATGGGGAACGCTTACGATGTTCTGAATCATACCAAGGGGTGCCCATCAAATTACGAGGCGTAACGATAAAAGCCGATTTGTACGCACTACCCTTGGTAGGATCCAATGTCGTCCTTGGAGTCCAGTGGCTAGAAGGGCTCGGCGACGTGACTACCAACTACCGTGAGGGTGTCATGAAATTCGAAGTAGGCAACCGACGGGTAACTTTGAAGGCTAGCAACGGCAATGGGACTAAGAAAGTGGGGTTAAGGAGTCTTGAGAAATTATGAAAGAGTGGGAGTCAAGTCTTTGCCATTGTGGTCGAGAAAGAAAGGAAGAGACCCGGAGACTCACAGCGGCACGAGAAGGAAATACAGGACTTACTAGAGCAGTTCGACGAGGTGCTCGCCGAACCAAAAGGGCTGCCGCCAAGAAGGCCATACGACCATCGCATTTCATTGGTCGACGAGAGCCGAGCCGTACACGTCCACCCATACCGATACGCACACTTCCAAAAAGCCGAGATCGAGAAGCAAGTTGGCGAGATGCTAGAGTCCAGGCTAATTCAACATAGCACAAGCCCATTCTCATCACCGGTGCTACTCGCCAAGAAGAAGGACGACATGTGGCATTTTTGTACGGATTACCGAGCCTTGAACACCACTACTATCAAAGACCGATTTCCCATACCAGGTATTGATGACATGTTGGATTAATGGGAGGCTCACGCTAATTCTCTAAGTTGGACTTGACAAATCCGAGTGGCGGAGTCGGATATACCAAAGACGACCTTTTGAACGCACCAAGGGCACTACGAGTACTTAGTGATGCCCTTTGGACTTTGCAACGCACCTTCCACTTTCCAATTTGCCATGAATTCAATCTTTAAGGAGTATTTGCGCAAATTCGTGTTGGTGTTCTTCGACGACATCTTAATCTGCTCAAGGACGTGGTCGGAGCACATCGAGCACCTACGCGTGGTCTTAGATACCTTGTTTCAAAACTCGGTCCACATCAAACCTTGAAAGTGCTCATTTGGACAAGAGACGGTGGAGTACCTGGGCCACTTTATTTCACACGAAGACGTGAAGGTTGACCCGAGGAAAATTGAGGCCATGGTCGATTGGCCTAAGCCTATGAGCCTAACGCAATTGCGCGGGTTCCTAAGGTTGTCTGGGTACTACGGGAAGTTTGTGAAGGACTAGGAGACAATTGCCAAACCTTTGGCCGAGATGACTAAGAATGGTGGATTCAAGTAGAGCGAGGTTAGTGAGGCTGCGTTCGAGAAATTGAAGTGCGCGATGACTACCACACCCGTGCTAGCCATGCTGAAGTTCGACGTCCTATTCGAGGTCCACACCGATGCGAGCGACATTGGGATCGGAGTTGTCCTAGTTCAAGAAGAGTGACCATTAGCTTACCTGAGCAAGGCCTTTGGGACTATGAATCTTGGAATGTCGGTTTATGTCAAGGAGATGCTCGCGGTAGTCGAGGCGGTGCGATGTTGGAGACCTTACCTACTGGGACGGCGCTTCCGGATCACGACCGACCAACAACCCCTCAAGAACCTTTTGGAGCAAAGGATCGTTACACCTGAGCAGCAAAAGTTCGTCTCAAAGCTCATGGGGTTTGACTTTGAGATCGTCTACCGACGCACTATCGCGCAGGACTGACATGGCCGAGCTACAGGCAATATCCCGGCCAACCTGGGCCATATGGGATGATATGAGGAACGCGCAAAAAGGCGACACTTTTTGCCTAGATATTCGCAGTAAGATGGAGGCCAAGGACACGACCGTTGATGAATACGACGACCACGACGGGCTGCTATTGTACCTAGGCCGTCTGTTTGTACCGAACGTCAGGCCATTAAGGGAGACGATAATCAAGCTCTTCCATGACTTAAAATTTGGAGGGCATTTGGGTGTATATCGCGCGTGGATGAGGCTTGCCAACACCTTCTACTGGCCCGGGCAACAAGGCGAGGTGCGGGACTATGTGGCGCGGTGCGAAGAGTGCCAACGGGTAAAGGCGGACTCGCGTCGGCCTGGGGGATTGCTGCAGCCCTTACCCGTCCCTGAGCAGATTTGGGAAGACATCACCATGGATTTCATCGAGGGACTACCCATGTCCAATGGATTTAATGGGGTGATGGTCGTGCTGGATCGACTCACGAAGTACGCGCACTTCATTCCTTTGATGCACATCTGCACGGCGAAGTCGATTGCGCGACTATTTGTGGAGTACGTGATGAAGCTACATGGGGTCCATAGATCGATAGTTTTCGAACTAGACCGCATTTTCATAAGTAGCTTTTGGTCGGAGTTTTTTAAGATGCAGGGCACCGAGTTAGACAGAGCTCGGCCTACCACCCACAAACCGACGGACAAACTGAGGTGACGAACCGAACGTTAGAACAATACCTAAGGTGCTACGTCCATCAATTTCCCATGACGTCGGAAGACTTTTTGCCATGGGCCGAATATTGGTACAACACGACGTACCACAGCTCGACCAAAGCCACACCTTTCGAGCTAGTTTATGGACGGAGGCCGCCTACACTTGTGAGCTACAGAATGGGGAAGTCCGTGAACGACGAGGTCAAGCGGGAACTAATGAAACGCGGCCTAATGCTATGCGAACTAAAGAAAAATCTCGAAGGGTCCGTTAACCGTATGAAGACGTTCCATGACAAGAAGCGACGCAAGGAAAATTTCGAACCAGGGGATTGGGTCTATTTGAAACTTGGACCCTTTAGACAGCGCACGGTCGCACAGCGGACCGCGTCCAAACTCGGGGTATGATTTTACGGGCCTTACCAAGTGCTCCAAAGGATCGATAAGGTTGCTTATAGGCTCCAGTTGCCGGAGGAATCGCAAATCCATCCGGTAATTCATGTGTTGCAATTAAAGCGGAGCTTGGGCGATGCGCACAAGCTAAGCGACCGGTTGCCCGCCACCGCACCCGATGGGAAAATCATCGCTAGACCAAGCTGCGCACTTAGCTACCGAGAAGTGAAGAAGGCCAAGCGTTTCCGTTGAGAGGTACTAGTTGATTGGGAAGATACGCCCGAAGAAGAAGCAACTTAGGAAGACTTAGCCGCGATGCGCGAACGCTTTCCGTCTCTCATCTTTGAGGACAAGGAAACACTTGAAGAGGACAAGAATGATAAGTGTAACGCCCCATTTTATTTTAAAGAATTTACCAAGTTTATTTATAAATATCAGAGTTAATTTTTTGCAAAATCCCAAATTAAAACTTTAATTATTAACGGGCGCTACTTAATTAACAAAATAATTTTACAAATACGAAACGAATAGGTTGAACCTACACATGCATAGTTTAACAATTATAACAATCAAACCAAATAATTGATAAGTCACACGACCTATCAAATAGTTCAACATGATCCAAACGTTTCATCCAACAAGTTCAAAGCGGAAGCATAATAAATCCAAGTATGGACAAGCGGTTCAACAAGATAATAAAAGCAGAAGCAAAAGACACATAATTCCAACGACCACCACTCGATCGTCTCTCGCTGCAGCCGCCAACCATTCTCAACCTAAAAAGATAGGAAGAGGAACAAGAGGACAGAAAAGCAATGGGGGTGAGTAAAACCATTATACTCACCATTACCGCACAGTATATCTCGCATAAAGATCCATAACTATAAATAATGTATGCATAGAATCCAAATCTAACTCCCTATAAAGCCTTATCGCAAACCTCCTATGTACATACAACAAACCTTCCGACCAGACATCGGCAAGGATGTAACCGGAAACACTCCCACCCCGGATACAATGGGCATAGGATCTTATCCAAGAGACAATGGAGCTGATTTACCCCTCCGCTCTACACGGATTTGGGCGTCCACCTCCCGGATACAACGGGCAGGTGACCTCCACTGATTATGCATTCGTCAAAGGCACTACCGATGGGACACTTAGACTAGGGTTCTCACGCATACAGAAGCTATTGCGACAAACATTTATACGAAATAACAAGTGCGATAAATGTAGATTCAACATAAATGAACCCACCTGGTAAAAATCGAGATAGAACACAAAAATGAGGGTAGGCGGCGAGCTCGACTCGTCAAGCACCTACATTTAATAAAATAGCCTTATCAAAGACTATTCGACAATTACTTAGTCCAACTAAGTTCACGTAAGCATTTAAGCATGCATTCAATCAAGGAAATCACATTTCCGAAAATATCACATAAGTTTTAAAAACTTAACTCGGGCAGCGTTTTTAAAACCGACATAATTTTTAACACACAACTCATATCGACATAAATCAAGTTGTATCAGAACCCTGAGACATGAATCGACAATTCTCATGAAGACACTGAAAGCAAATAAGGCTATTTAACAGGGGATTAATAAGCAAACATTCAAAATTGAGTCACAGTCCAAAACTGGAAAAATTAACTTGACCAGACTTCAGTAAATGCTAGCTAATTGGAGCTACATGCATGCTTTCAATGAAATTCAAAAGCCACATGATAGATAACTCAAATGTATACAACTTTTCTGAAGATCATATTGGCAAATAATCACATTATCAAGGAGTTTAATCACAAAACATTTGATTCAGCAAACCTGTCAAAAACTAACATGTGATATGGACAGCACCTCAGATTTTATCACTTAACTCGAGCTACAGACCTCCAAATGATATGGTTCAAGTTCAAATTAAATCTAAAAACATGCCTCTACAACTTTCATTTAGAACACAGAAGCATATAAGATCATTTGGATAGTGAAAAATTGGTTAGCATTCAATATCAGTGTTATTCTAAAATGATAAGTCCCATCTCATGCCACAGAGCATATATCAACATGAAATTCATCTCATTTGAACGGTAAGAAACAAACCTACAACTTTCATGAAGAGCATAAATTCATACGAGCACATTACGACATGATAAACAGGTCACACATTAAATATACTTATGCTGCACTGAACACACAAAATTCTTGTAAAAATCATAACTTATTCGATAGAACTCAAAATCGAGAAATTCCAAAGCCCAGATACAGAAAACGGAACGTACTACACTTCTTATGAAGATCACAACTTCAAATAATCAGTTTCTAATGGTCATAATAGCAGTACAACTGAGCAGTATTATCGAGATAAATCATGAACTCTCTTTAATTCTATCCAAAGCAACTTATTACCAATATAACATGCCGATTATAAATCGAGAACGACACATAACCACAGAAACAAGCAAGGACACTTAAAATCAGATTATATTCAATAGCAAGGCTTGACCCACGAACACGAGAGTTCTAACGAATTCATAACGATATGTACGAAATAAATAAATAAATAAATCGAACGAAATCCAATTTCAAGCAAGGATTCGGTAGCACGCATGATATATATATATATATATATATATATATATATATATATATATCCATTATGTGATATACTAGCACGACCGAAATAACGAGAGGGTTCGAAAAGGTTACCCGTCTTCGAGAATCTACGAACTATCGGAAGAAAAACAGGCCGAACAACGGGTCGACGAACGGCTCGGGAATCGGTTCGCAAATGGAACTTGGAGTAAAGAATCGAGGGTGGCGCCGACCTCGATGGCGGCCGGCGACTGGACCCGGTGTTAAACGGACGAACGACGACGAGCAGGACGCGGTGGTCTGCTGGTGGTCCGTCGACGAGGGGAAGGCTCGCGAGGGGAGGTTGACGGAGATGCTGAGGTGCTCGAGACGGCCGCTGCAAGACGTCAGTAACAACTTGCCGGAAATGGCGACATGGAGGAGCTTCACGGCGGGAAGTTGAGCTTGCTGGTTCATGCCGGAAATAGGGTGCAGCGGCGGTGACAGGCGCGGAGGTTGCCGCAGAGGTTGCTTGCTGCGGCGATGTGATGGTTGTGTTGCTGGGCCCCGTCGGAAGTGTTGCGGATCGCCAGAGATGGTATCAAGGGGGAGGTGCGCGGTGGCGGTCGTTCACGCCGAGAGCTCGCCGGAAAAAAAAGGGGTGCGGCGATGGTGAGAATGATGATGAAGGTGGCGGTGAAGGGAGAGGAAAAGTTTAATGAAGAAGCGACGGGAGAAAAAAAATATATGAAGAGAGTGATTTGGTTCTGCCCGAGATGATTTGGTTCTGCACAGATATGGAGTTATATGCGTTTTTAGCTGGAGATATAAGGGGAATTGTTACCTGCTGAGAAAGTGCCGCTGGAGTTGAACATGGAGATAAAAGGGGGAAGAAGACCTGGTCGGCAATTTCAAAATGAACAGATAATCAGAGAAATGAAGAACGGTATTAATTTCTGTTGGGCCCTTAATTAAAATGCTAAAATGACATAGTCATTTTAATTAACTTCAAATGGGCCAAAAATATTTATCAAATTAGGCTAGAGAAAAGGATCCCGAAATGGTTACAGAAAAATACTCAAAACCGGCCGATTCCTCTCGGGATCGACTCGAAAATTATTCGAGGCTCGGTTCGACGTGGCGAAAATTTAAATAAAACCGGTAATATATTTATTAATTACACACATTATTTATTTATCTATAATAATAAACAATTAAGGCAGCTACGGGCACAAATAAAATAAATAAATAAATTCGAACATATATAATAAATAAATAAATTCGAACAAATATAATAAATAATAAAATAATCCTATAATTATTCATAAATTAACGGGACATTACAATCTACCCACCTTAAAAGGAATTCAGACCTTGAAATTCGAAAACCAAGGAAACTAACGAACTACAAGAATACAAAGGCCTCCAAAACGAGAAGGTCGGGAAACTCCCCCTAATCTCAACCTCCTTCTCTCAAGTCGTCTCAGACTTGTCATGTCATCTCCACTGCACTTTCCCAAGGCTCACTGCCCGGTTCCTCAACTGATGGACCTTCCGGTCCAAAATGGCCACCGGTACCTCCTCATAGGTAAGGTCTTGCTCGACACGCAGTTCGCCGAAGTCCACCACGTGGTCCGGGTCATGCAGATATCTACACAACATCGAGATATGAAACACACCATGCACCTTGACAAATCTAGTGGTAAAGCTAGCAGATAAGCCAAGTCCCCGACTCGAGAAAGGATCTCGAAGGACTAACCGCATACGACAGCGGATCCTCATTTATCCCAAACCAAGGTATACCACACCTCTAGTCATACGAAAGGGGAAACTCGAATGATATCATCCAGATACTCGCTCGATACCCACAAACACAAACGGCACACCTATGGTGAGAAGTCGCAAAACGCAACACACAACATGCACACACGACCTTAACAGGTCTCATAGTGCCTCGACCGTGAGATCATCGGTCAAACAATAGTGGTCGACACGTGGAGTTGAGTTTCAGCATGGTGCCCGGGTCACACCGAAAACTTACCCACAATCTCGACACACCCGTGACTTATTGCCGAAGCGATTGTCACGGAAATTGTGCAACCATGCACGCAGTATAGCCCCGCTATACTCATACTTACAACACACAGTCCTACGACACAAACGTAGCCCTCCATGGCTCTGTTTGCTGGCAACACAAGTCCCCTATCTTGCCATCTAGAGAAAACCCTCGCATAGGCATAGAAAACCTATCGACCACGCTTCCTTATCAAAACCATCGATCAAGGATGCAAACGCGGTTCGGTGGAACTTGGAACTCTCGGTGGTCGAACCGTTTAAAAGAAAAAAAAACGGATGGTTGAATTTTTAATGCCCTGTCCTCCGAGAGGCGACACGCTCACAGGCGCTGCATATGCGGGGCGCCAGGACGCTCACGTGCACCTGTTCAGGGACCAGCCACAAGGTCAAGGTCTAGCCGATTACGCTGGCATGGGAGTTCCGTGTGTCCGGTGATGGCAGCTGTAGCTTGCGTGTGAGTCAATGATCGGCCGCGTGCAAGCCTATCGTCTATCAGTACGGGCGTAGACGCTTGACCACCACTTCGTGGCAACACCCAGTCAGGGTCGGCTTTCAGTTCAAAGTTTTGACAAGAAAATTTAATCCATGGTTTTTTTCAATACGAAAATTTTTTAACTTGGCATTTCGCATAGGCTAAGGCAATGGCAAGAGAAGGGTTTTCCACACAAAAAAATGGAGTTCATTTCAAACAAGCTTTTTGGTTTTTCACGAATTCAAAAGTTTTAAGGTCTAAAAAATAACAGGGTATAAAACCGAGTTCCAAGTCCACTACCTTATTCCAACCACACACTCTAACACGCAAACAGACCGAATGCTAGAGATAGGCAAAAAAATCCTCAAAGGAAATCTAATGCGGCTCTCCAGTCGAGAATGGTACCAGGTCAGTGGCTCTCACTGAGACATCAACTAGCTAGCTCACTTTGGCTCTTCCAATAAACAGCGTCGGCCGTCACGTCAGCTCTTCTCCGGTAGCTAATCGTGCCAGTAGTCTTGAACGAGCTCCACTCATCTGGATTGTCCAGAGTTCACACCTCAAGGTCTTTCATCGAAAAGACCTCGATCACGTCTTCGGTTATTTCCGTTACGTCTCGGTGTTCTAAGAGATAGACTATGACGTCACTGCAGAATTACAACCAGATATTTCATCGTAGTCGCCATTGTGGTAGTTACACAAAAGAATCACTATTCGATTGCAGACATTCTCCTCGGGTTCCAGAGTCCGTTTTGATACGTCCACTCCTTGATCTTCGGCTGACGGTACATCGGCCTTGAATCGGTTTTCAATGATTTTGCAGTTGCCCTCAGTTGACTGAACAGGTCTTCACCTCGTGATAGTAGTTGATCATCCTACATCGTCCATCGGTTAGATTTACGGTTGTCGATGTGTAGCATTCTGCCATGAAACAGATTGGTTCCTCCGATGTTCAGGATGGTTGTAATTCGCCTTGCTCGTCTGGTGGCCTTCTTTGCTGATCCTCCGTACTACTCCTAGGTGCACCCAGATGATTGGTGCGTCTTAGAAATGGCCCAATTCGTCCTTGATAACGATAAAAATTAATTGGTTCGGATGAATGGAATATCCAAACCCAACTAAAAGAAAGATATAAGACAAGTAGAAAGTTGGAAACACTCGTCTTAAATGGGTACATCAGGTCGTAAAACTTTATCTCGAAACTCCAAGCGAACAAGAAAACAAAGACAAGGGTTTTCAAAGGTTTTGCAAGAGTCCAAGGAAGTACAAGATTTCTCCCGAAGATCAAAAGAAACAAAAGAATGGAAAATCGTCAAAGTTTACAACAAAACGCAAGTTCGAGAATACAAGCGGCTCTACGCTTCACAATACACATGCTCCAGGCTCGACTACCCTCTTTAAAAGATCCTTCATAATCCTTTAAGGTAAGACACCTTCCTTGAATTAGTCGACGACTCCCCATCAGGGAAAACTGTTTCCGATGCGTCATACGATTTAATCTCAACAAGATAAATGACCGTCGCTGGTGGCTTGCGCCGACCCTTGCGTTCTCGAGTGCACAGACTCGGAGTTATTGCAAACAAAAAAAAAAAAAAAAAAAAAAATCACAAACCTTGCGACAAATAAGGTTTAGCAGAAAACAAATATGCTTATCCTTCTTCGTACACAAAGTCTCTAATAAAGTTAGTTCCATGTATCAAATACAGGAATTACACAACAGTTGAAAGATAAATCACGGATAATGGTAAGATTAATAGACAACACACGATCTCGATTTCCCGGTCAGTTGTCCAATCCTTACTCAGATCATCCTCGTCCCAAATGAGAGCATACTCACGGGATTCTCCCTCTGTATTGACCAAATGTTGAGCAGAAGAGTTCATCCACGTGAGGATTCAACCACATTCATCCACCATTGATCCTCTCTGGCCTCAATGCAAGTAGTCGGCATAGAGAACGATAATAGAATAGTCGAGTTAGGACTCTGCGTATACACTACGCTAGATCCACTTGAGTTTACGGAGTTATTCCGTCAAACTGCCAGCCTTCGCAGTCAACGTTCATAATCCACGCAATAAAAGTAGCCATCGCTTTCCTCGAGATTTCTCCATCTTCGAGAATCACGTTAGCAATACCTAATCGATCATCAAAACTCTTGGCATTGAACGACAACACATTCGAAGCATTAAATTCCAATACTCACACTTCAATGATTGGATTCCACCATGCCTCCTCTGGTCCACTTGTCAACTGCCCCAGACGTTCGAATGATCCCGCACATTCGGGATCTCTCGGTTGTCTAATATCGATGAGGCATCCTGACGTTGGTCACCAGAAAGCTATGGTGCATAAACGCTAATCTCATCTATTGACGAGATAGCTCGCACAAGGTGCTAGCTCGAAACTTATAGAGAAAAAAATTTCTAGAGTCATCACCAAACACTAGAATTCAAATTATAACTAAGGTGGATAGTCCTAAGCCCCATATAAAATAAATAAAACAACAAAACTCATACCTCGAGCTGGCGCGACGAGACGAAAGCAAGTGGTCAAAGGGTCATTAAACACACCAACACTAGATATAGTCTACAGAAACGCATACTAGCTCTGATACCACACTGTAACACCCCATTTTATTTTAACGAACTTACCAAGTTTATTTATAAATATCAGAGTTAATTTTTCGCAAAATCCAAAATTAAAACTTTAATTATTAACGGGTGCTACTTAACTAACAAAATAATTTCACAAATACGAAACGAATAGGTTGAACCTACACATGCATAGTTTAACAATTATAACAATCAAACCAAATAATTGATAAGTCACACAACCTATCAAATAGTTCAACATGATCCAAACGTTTCATCCAACATGTTCAAAGCGGAAGCATAATAAATCAGAGTAAAGACAAGCGGTTCAACAAGATAATAAAAGCAGAAGAAAAATACACATAATTCCAACGACCACCACTCGATCGTCGCTTGCTGCCGCCGCCAACCATGCTCAACCTAAAAAGATAGGAAGAGGATTAAGAGGACAGAAAAGCAATGGGAGTGAGTAAACCATTATACTCACCATTACCGCACAGTATATCTCACATAAAGATCCATAACTATAAATAATGTATGCATAAAATCCAGATCTAACTCCCTATAAAGCTCTATCGCAAACTCCTATGTACATACAACAAACCTTCCGACCAGACATCGACAAGGATGTAACCGGAAACACTCCCACCACGGATACAACGGGCATAGGATCTTATCCAGGAGACAATGGAGCTGATTTTTCCCTTCGCTCTACACGGATTCGGGCGTTCAGACATTCCCCTCCGCTCTACACGGATTCGGGCGTCCACCTCCTGGATACAACGGGCATGTGACCTCCATTGATTATGCATTCGTCAAAGGCACTACCGATGGGACACTTAGACTAGGGTTCTCACACATAAAGAAGTTATTGCGACAAACATTTATACGAAATAACAAGTGCGATAAATATAGATTCAACATAAATGAACCCACCTGGTAAAAATCGAGATAGAACACAAAAATGAGGGTAGGCGCGAGCTCGACTCGCCAAGCACCTACATTTAATAAAATTGGCCTTATCAAAGACTATTCGACAATTACTTAGTCCAACTAAGCTCACGTAAGCATTTAATC
Source organism: Striga asiatica (assembly GCA_008636005.1). Classification (NCBI taxonomy): domain Eukaryota; kingdom Viridiplantae; phylum Streptophyta; class Magnoliopsida; order Lamiales; family Orobanchaceae; genus Striga; species Striga asiatica. The sequence continues at coordinate 1,202,493 of BKCP01000336.1, read as the reverse complement.
ATGCATTCAATCAAGGAAATCACATTTCCGAAAATATCACATAAGTTTTGAAAACTTAACCCGGGCAGCGTTTTTAAAACCAACATAATTTTTAACACACAACTCATATCGACATGAATCAAGTTGTATCAGAACCCTGAGACATGAATCTACAATTCTCATGAAGACACTGAAAGCAAATAAGGCCATTTAATAGGGGATAAATAAACAAACATTCAAAATTGAGCTACAGTCCAAAACTGGAAAAAATGAACTTGACCAGACTTCAGTAAATGCTAGCTAACTAGAGCTACAGGCATGCTTTCAATGAAATTCAAAAACTAGATCATAACTCATATTTCTACAACAGTGCTGAAGATTACATTGGCAAATAATCATATTATCAATGAGTTTAATCACAAAACATTTGATTCAGTAAACCTGTCAAAAACTAACATGTGATATGGACAGCACCTCAGGTTGTATCACTTAACTCGAGCTACAAACCTCCAAATGATATGGTTCAAGTCTCAAATTAAACCTAAAGTATGCCTCTACAACTTTAATTTAGAACATAGAAGCATATAAGATCATTTGTATAGTGAAAAATCGGTTAACATTCAATATCAACTTTCTGCTAAAATGATAAGCCCCATCTCATGCATGTCTAACTTCATAAGAACAAAACTTGAGCCATAGAGCACATATCAAGATGAAATTCATATCATTTGAAAGGTAAGAGACAGACCTGCAACTTTCATGAAGAGTATAAATTCATACGAGCACGTTACAACATGATAAACAGGTCACACATTAAATATACTTATGCTGCCGGGTAACAGGAAAAACTGAACGCACAAAATTCTTGTAAAAATCATAACTTATTCGATAGAACTCGAAATCGAGAAATTCCAAAGCCCAGATACAGACAACGTAACATAATACACTTATTATGAAGATCACAACTTCAAATAATCAGTTTCTGATGGTCATAATAGCAGTACAACTGAGCAGTATTATCGAGATAAATCATGAACTCTCTTTAATGCTATCCAAAGCAACTTATTACCAATATAACATGCCGATTATAAATCGAGAACGACACATAACCACAGCAACAAGCAAGACACTCGAAATCATATTATATTCAATATCAAGGCTTGACCCACAAACACGAGAGGTCTAACGAATTCACAACGATATGTACGAAATAAATAAATAAATCAAACGAAATCCGATTTCAAGCAAGGATTCGGTAGCACGCACGATATAATATATCTATCATGTGATATACGAGCATGACTGGAATAACGAGAGGGTTCAGAAATGTTACCCGTCTTCAGGAATCTACGAGCTATCGGAAGAAAAACGGGCCGAACAACGGAATCGGCTCGCGAACGGAACTTTGAGTAAAGAACCGAGGGTGGCGCCGACCTCGACGGCGGCCGGCGACTGGACCTAGTGTTAAACGGACGAACGGCGACGAGCAGGACGCGGTGGTCTGCTGGTGGTCCGTCGGCGAGGGGAAGGCTCACGAGGGGAGGCTGACGGAGATGCTGAGGTGCTCGAGACGGCTGCTGCAAGACGTCAGTAACAACTCACCGAAAATGGCGACGTGGAGGAGCTGCACGGCGGGAAGTTGAGCTTGCTGGTTCACGCCGGAAATAGGGTGCAGCGGTGGTGACGGGCGCTGAGGTTGCCGCGGAGGTTATTTGCTGCGGCGATGTGAGGGTGGTGATGCTGGGCCCCGTTGGAAGTGTTGCGGATCGCCGGAGATGGTGTCGAGGGGGAGGTGCGCGGTGGTGGTCGTTCACTGTAACACCCCACTCATCAGAGTAACTTTTTCGCAACTTTTACTTCGAAAATACTTATAACTTTTTCGAAATGTTTTGCGACTAACTCGGGATGCTACACAAACTCATCTTCTTGAAAACCGACTAGAGTCCCGACTAGCAACGCTAGAATAAAACACTCGCAACTAAAACTAACAAACTAAAACGACTATAACAACTAACAACAACTGAAAGACCCCAATAGAGTAATATCCGAGTGTCGGATCCCAAAAGGATAATAAGGTGACACTCGGGTTCACAGAGGCCAAATAGCCCAAACCAAAAACACAATCCTAAAGAAAATAAAACTGAAACACAACCTAACACAACCAAATAGCTAATAAAGAAATATAAACATAAACATACAGCCTCCCCCGCCAGATAAATCTAGATTGACGGCAGACAAATCAATCCCAACGACGGCTCCCGAGCACGAAAACAACCGCCCGCCACTGCGAAAAGCCTAGCAAGACGGGTACCCGTACCCCTGAACTAATCGAAGAGCTGACCCGGACTCCAATCACGTGAGGAAACCTACACGGCTCGGCTTCACCGATTCAGTCCGCCTGAAACAACAAACCCTTCGTCCCAGCCCGGAATGGTTGAAACGACTAAACAGCCGAGCACAAGCCAGAAACGGCATCTAATCCCAGCAGTACCACGACCCCTAATCATAAACCACCAATTCCAACTTGCCAAGGAAGAACCGAAAGGTCCCCCGATCACAGAAAAAATAAAAACCGAGACAAAGCAGCAGCAACAAAGGCTAACCTCCAATTGACATAGCAAAATGTCGAGCAGGAAGTGGCCCTGGCCAATCGCCGCTTCGCCGGCGGAAAAGCACAGGTCCAGACCGATGGCAAGAAAGGCGAACGAGAAGAAGAGGCGGCGTCCCAACCAGAGCCAAGTGCAGCTAACCCAACCTCGTCCATGAATCAGCTCCACACCTCGACCAACGCCGACGACACCTGAACTCCGGCGCGCAACCAGAAACGAAAATCTTCTCCGATGGCGTCGCAGAGAATAGGTCCCAGCTGCAGCAATTGAGACGAGGGTGTGCGCCTCCATGGACGAGCGATGGAGGCCGTCCACCGGCGGACCCAAATTTCCGGCGAGGGAGTTCCAATCGGCGAGATTAAGTGGCTAGGGTTTGGGCGATTTTTTGGGAACGAGAGAGAAAAGATCTTTTGTTTGTACTAGCGAAAATACTTGAAAACGTGATTTATTATACAGACATATCAAATGAATGTCCACTGAAATAAGTGCACGACCATCACCACCACATCTTTAGCTCATACCTCCGGCCCGACCCTGTTACCTGAAAAACATAATGGGGGTGAGTATTGATCCTCTTGTACCCCGAAATCACCCATACTAAAGTAAACAACAATAATAATACAATATCATGATCGTTGGTATATATCTGCACTGGAAATCTGTTACAGTAACTGAAACTTAATCTGGCCGATATTTGATCGGATACTTGTGCACAATCTGATGGATATTTCTCAAGAAAACTCAAGTGGCCTCCATCAGAACTTAGGATATACTCTAAGACAACTGAATGCCTTCTCATCCCAAGCGAATAAACTTAAACTGTATACATACCTCGGACATGATATCAATATTATACTCAATGTAATACCCAGGCTGGGTCCCCACCTTTCTTCCTTTGAAAAATCATAAGTGTTGATCTTGAGTAGCTAACTCCTAAAGCTACATAAAAATATATAAACAAATATACTAAGTACTATGCTCGTATACTCAATAAGATGCTCGGATTCTCAACTCTTTCGGATAACTCATCCAAATCTTATAAAATTTCAATAGTCATGCTATTGCTCAAACTTAACTTTTCTTGATCTTTTACTCAATCAAATACTTAACTCATCATATATCATATCTCCCAAATCTTTTATATTGGCTTATACTCATTTTTCATTTAATTAACTTGAAAGTGAAAATTTCTCAAAACATACTCAACTTTTAAATCATAATTCTCAATTATGATATTAATATGTGAGACTTAAAACAATCTTTATAAAATTGTATACTCAACATATTAAACTAAAACTTTTTCAAATTGCTCATCACTTATATGAAAATTTTTCATAGTAATCTCACTTTAAAAACTTGAACATATAATGAATATTCTTGCATATATAATCATCTTTACATATATGCCATCTAATTATCTTAACTCATTCATTTCTCATCTTTAAATCATGAAATTTAACAGTCATATTCTAAACTCATAATTAGACATGTCATAAAAATTTTATAATTTTATCATGCATATATCACGACTTATTCAAGTTTAAAGTTGTTGCTGGAAACAAGTACATAAAATTCAGCTTGCATGATAAACTTTAAAAATTCATATCTTGAGTTATACTAAACTAAATGACTTGATTCTTGATCCTATGTACTCCCTTTTACACAAGAAATAACCATAGGAAGCATATATTTCCAGATTTTTCATAGCTAGGTAAAAATCTCATCATAACTGAACACATATGACATATATATGAGCTGGAAATAACTTATCTTCTAGCATGCTTATACTCATATAAAACTTTAGTATCTAAGTCATATAAAAACATTATTAAATACTTAATATCATCTACTAAACATGTTAAAAAGATAGCATCTTACCTCCTTCTTTCTTGAAAATCTAAAGTTGCTCCTTGATTTCTTCGAAAATTAAAACTCTACTATTTTTATTTTTATTTTTCTCTCTCTTTCTATTTTTTTGATGAAACTATGATGATTTGAGAAAATACTTGATGATAAAATCTGATTGAAATGCCTCTATTTATAGCCATGAATGAGCTTTTGGTAGATAAAACTTGGTCCACAAAAGTTTAATAAAATTCTCACCAATTGTTGAAAAAAATGCTAACTTAAAGACTTAGCAAAACTTTGTTGTGATTTTCTCATCTCATTCTCACCAATTGATGACCAAAATTTCGTGCTTAATCTGATGGAATTGATTCCATATATTATTGAAAAAATGTCCCCATTCATCATATAAAAATCTTTAGAAAAAAAATAATAAAAATAATAAAAATCATCCTTTTTATTTCTTATGCATTTTCTTTCAAAATGGCTGACTTTTAAAACTCTTTTTATGAAAAATAATGATCATATATGGTCTTAGAACATTCTAAGAAAAACAAGAATAACAAAATTTACGGAACTCAATTCGGACTTAAAACGAACGTTTACCGTAAAACTGAAAATTCTAAAATTTAGATCTTTTACACCTGGTTTTTCCTTCAATTTGCTGAACATATTGCTTCTTCGAAGCTAATATAATGATCTTGGAATATTCTAACATTTACGGAACCACATTCAGACTTAAACCGAACGATTACCGTAAAAACCAAAAATTCTACAAATTTCGTTTTCTCTTAAGATAATTTAAATAGACTATAATATCTAAACAAATTTTCTCACTTCTTTGAACATTTAAAACTTAACTGTTCATGGATACTTAACCTTACTTCGAGACTTAACTTGTCTCAAATTGTGCTAAGGCTCGGTACTATGATCTTATCTTGATGACTTGAACACTTCGAAAAATTCTAAGTATTTAGTACTCAAACTCGGCTATTACTTAATTAAGACTCAACTCATGACCGAACATACTTGGGTTCAGTTCACTACTTATCTTAAACGATTAATTAAAATATACTCAATTTCGATTATTCGTCATCTTATATTAATTAATCCCGTCTTATAAATCCATTTATAAAAATAAACATACCGGAATTAATTAATTACTGAACTAGCTCGATTACTGAATAAAATTTAACCGAGAATACTTTCGACTTAAACTCAAATTTTTAACTGAATAACTTAATAACTGGCTCGGAACTAGGAACGAGCATTATTAATAAAAGTAATTAGTTCAAACTTAGAATAATTACTTTTATTAATTACTGAATGGGATATTACATTCACGCCGGGAGCTCGCCGGAAAAAGGAGGGTGCAGCGATGGTGAGAATGATGATGAAGGTGGCGGTGAAGGGAGAGGAAAAGTTTAATGAAGAAGCGATGGGAGAAAAAAAAAATATATGAAGAGAGTGATTTGGTTCTGCCTGAGATGATTTGGTTCTGCACAGATATGGAGTTATAGGCGTTTTCAGCTGGAGAGATAAGGGGAACCGTTACCTGCTGAGAAAGTGCCGCTGGAGTTGAACGTGGAGATAAAAGGGGGAAGAAGACCCGGTCGACAATTTCAAAATGAACAGATAATCAGAGAAATGAAGAACGGTATTAATTTCTGTTGGGCCCTTAATTAAAATGCTAAAATGACATAGTCAATTTAATTAACTTCAAATGGGCAAAAAATATTTATCAAATTGTGCTAGAGAAAAGGATCCCAAAATGGTTACGGAAAAATACTCAAAACCGGCCGATTCCTCTCGGGCTCGAGTCGAAAATTATTCGAGGCTCGGTTCGACGTGGCAAAAATTTAAATAAAACCGGTAATATATTTGTTAATTACACACATCATTTATTTATCTATAATAATAAACAATTAAGGCAGTTACGAGCACAAATAAAATAAATAAATAAATTCGGACAAATATAATAAATAATAAAATAATCCCATAATTATTCATAAATTAACGGGGCATTACAATAAGGATACGGCTAGACGACTGAAAAACGCAGCTAGTCGGGCTTACCACGCTCGCAAGCGGCTGGCGCGACGAGCCGCTGAGGCTAATACAATCAGCGCGGCGGGAGACGCGCGTGACGACGCGCGCAAGGGAGTTGAGCGTAGGACGAACCCGGACGAGACTAGAGCGTGTGGGCACGCAAACACATGCGAGGACGTGCGCGAGGAAGTCGCGCGGGTGGAGCTCGCCAGCGGGAGCAACGCGTGCGAGCATGTGGGCGGGTATGACCACGCACACGCGGAGGTGCGCAATGGGACCGCGCGATGAAACCGTGTGAAGGAAGAGCACGCGCTCGGGGCCGCCGACTTCGGTTACTTGGCGATCAAGATTAGTGATTCTCCTAGATGCTTTATAATTCCTAGATTGTTTAGTATGCATTATTTTAGTTATTTTAGGATTCTAGTGATTTGCTTTCCATAGAATTAGAAGTCTATTTAGAATAGGATTAGATGTAGTTGATATCTATAAATACCCAAGTCCGAGGCGAGTCACGAGTCGGGACACGCGATTATTCATCACCAGCGCCCGACGCGCACCTGTCAGCAGACTAGTGCCCGTTCGCGACCAGCACCGTGTGACTACGCCCGTCTGCGACCAGAGCAGACCAGGGTCCGTCCGAGCCCAGCCGGTACACCGACCCGACCGAGATGCCGAGCCCGGCCGAGCCTGAGTGAGCATAGTCGAGCCTAACCGAGTCAATTTGGGTCCGACCGAGTCAAACCGGTGAACCGGAGCTGATCCGACCGACCTGAGCCCGACGAGCCCGATCTAGCGATCCGTTCGTGATTCAGTGACTTGATCAAAATCGAGAAAGGCCAGATCCGGCAGCCCATTGGATTCTGGTGATCAGACAATCTCTATCAAAGGAAATCAGAAACGTGTCTGAGTCAGCAAAAATTTTAAATGGCAATGTCCTAACCCTAATTATAGATTCCGCTGTTTAGAATTTATTTTGCCAAATTCAAATGTGCATGTTGCGTCGTTCCTAATAAAACCCAACATCATGAACATGAATCAACAACTAATAACACATCTCAATATGCTCAAGTGTATACCTATATAACCGCTGAGGGTCGAATCCGCATCCCACAACGGGAGCACATGTCAATGGTCGAACCTGCATCCAAAGACATGGCCTGTCAAATAGGCTAAAGAAGACTGCCTCACACTAGGCACCATCGACGGTCGAACCCGCATCTGTCGACGGGGATACCATATCGATGGTCAAACCTGCATCCAACGATAGGGTCGTGGTTCACATACATACATTGATCATAAAATCTAGCAATTATAAAGAATTATGGCATAGTAATTTGAAATCATCCACCTGAAAAGTCGGGTAGGCAATAGCACACAATCTGGTGGACGTAGGTCGAGGTATCCGCTCCTTAAACACCTACATTTAATCAAGATAATCCTCTTAAATATATTATGTTGACACTTAAAAAAATTCACGATCATTCATACTTAGTCGAAAATTATCGACTAAATAGTTCGTGGAATTTTGTGGAATTTGGAACTCTTGGATTTGAAGGAAAGATTTGTAAAAATCATTTAAAAATACCAAAATTAGACTCACCATAGAAAATGAGATCAACGGGTTAGAAAACGGTCAAAGGGTTCGGGGAAAACGAGAAAATGGCGCTGCGGGCTTGGCACGGGCTGCCGCGTACCGGGTGCTGGTTGAGGTCGTCTGGCCGCTGGTGGGCTCGCCAGGGTGCATTCGGGGCTGCTGGACGCGTCNGCGGTTGCTAGACGCGAGGAGTCGCGGGACACGCACGCGGGGACACTGGCGACACGGGGACACGCACGCGGCAACGCTGGCAATACGGGGCAGCAAGGGGCGCGGCCCAGGGAGGCATGCATGGCGTTACCGGCAGTTGCACGTCTCGACCAAGATGTTTGGAGTTTGGCTCGGGGCAATTGAACAAAATTTTACACGATAAAGAACACTCAAAAAGGGACCAGAACACAAGAGATGGACCCCTAAATACAGCCCTAACCAATAAATCAAATTTTTGCAAAAGAAATGGCCTAAAGAGGATTTTCTAGTTCAAGGGGTTAGAGGATGAGTTAACCCTTGAATTTTAACAGAAACCTGACGATCATAGCATAGACTTAGCCTCAAAATTTCAGATAAAAAGGATGGACCAATCTTTTTATAAATTTTTTCAAAGTTTTAGGGCATAAAGAGCATGTTTCGGCTCAGATAGATACCGATCGAGTTAAGGGCTGAAATTTTAATACATCAATTCCCAACATAACACGAGATTACCCTCAAAATGTCAGATCAAAATGACAAGTGTACGATTTTTCATGAATTTTTTAAATTTCTGAGGCAATAAGGTTAACACAAGGCATAATATGACATATGCATAAAGATCCAACTTAGGGCTTCATGATCGGACTCAAAACACACTAAGGGTTCCAATTTCCATAGGAATTCACAAGAATAGGCAAGATCTATCATGATTTCAAATCAACCAAATAGATCTCAACATAATATCATAGATCTAGTGCAAAACTCAAGGGATCTATCTCAAACATGCAAGATCACACCGAAAATAGAGGGTTTCATCCTTAATACCTTGCACCCATGAATCTAGGGGCAACTCTGAATTGGATCGAGGTAGCAAGGGATGGTGCGTGCGTACGGTGACTCGGTGGCTTCGTTCAGCTAGTCTCGTCGAGGGGCGATCGAGCAGGGAATCGGGCGAGAGCCGGCGGTAGAAGGGCAGCGAGAGAGGTGAGGGGAGTTGGGCGATGGGATTTGGGGATTCTGCTGGTATTTTCTTGCGTGAAAAGAGTGGAAGAGAGATGTGAATTTTCAGATTTGTTTAAGGCAAAAGTAAGAGAAGGAGCTGTGTGGTTTATGGTGCAAACGAAAGGAAAATCTCCCTAACTCTCTAGGAGATCAATCAATTAAAAACTTACCAAAAAGGAAGCCATTTCTATGGCTTGGAAATGGGGTCACACGGCCCTTAGGGGCTGAAGGTGTGCGTCAAGTATTCCCAAAAATAAACATCATTTATTTGAAAATTTGAACTAAAAGGATTTTCCCAACACAAGGTAAAATGGAGCGGTTTTTCCACTTGTTTGGGCCGGGAATTTAGTTCGACCAAGGGCTGAGAATGGCCACACAAAAGGCTGAAATATTAGCTTCAAGGTTCGGTTCAATATGCTCGAGAAATCCAACGAGAATGGATTGAATAAAATCTACGCGATTAACCGAAGAGTTCCCGAACGACGAAACAATTAATAAAATAAAATCGAACTCGCCTATATATAAATTATAACTCAAGCATAATAATAAGGCATAGCAATTTTAATAAAAATCGATAAATAGAATAAATTCAAGAAATTATCAAACGAGGCACTACAATCTACCTTCTTTAAAAGAATTCCGTCATCGGAATTACAAAAGACAAAAGAACACCAAGTACAACCAAGTACAAGGGGGAAACCCGCAGAACATAACGTTCGGGTACTTCCTCCGAAACTCGTCCTCGCCCTCCTGAGTCACATCACTTTCGCCAAAATGGCTCCTCTAGACCTTGACGAGTACCTTAACGGGTACCTCGACTGATGGGCTCTCCGTCCCATCACGGCCACCGACACCTCCTCACAGGTAAGGTTCTGCCCATCACGCAGCCCGTGAAAGTTTACCACGTGCCCGGAATCATGCACATAACTCCTCCACTCGAGGTGTACATATCTCCTCCACTCAAGGTGTACAACGTGTCGTGCCTACATGAAAGCTCTGGTAGTACGGCCAACCGTTAGGCTAGGTCATTGACTCGGTCGAGAATTCAAAAGAACTAACAACACGCGACAGCAGCTTGTTACCTCCTCATAACCAAGGTGTACCACACCTCCATTCGTACACAAGGAAATCTCGTATGGTATTATCGGATCGCCGCTCAATAACCATCGTTATAAGCGTACATACCCATGGCAGTAAATCTATCAACACACAAGACTCCAACCGGTCTACCATGTATCAATAGCCTACTCCGACTGTACAACCATTTGGGTTTGATACGTAATGCCATGCTTCAGTTTCGTGCCCGAGTCATGCTGAAAACTTATTTACGATCTCATCACAAACCATGCGTCTCCGTAAGAAACGGTTGACACGGTACCCCATGCAGTCAGTCTATCTCTACTATACTCTTGCTCTATGCAGTTTTGATACACACGAAACAAACATAGCCTCTACTCGAATTTAGGGCTCTGCCCGATATCACTGCGAAACCTCTAACTTGCCAACTCGATAATTCTCGCATGTGGCATAGCGAACTCATCAACAATCCTCACTTAATCAAAATCATTGATCAAGGAATTCATGTAATAGCCCAGTTCTATTATTAATAAAAGTGACAGTTCGGTTCTGAGTTTCAACTATTTCCTTTTATTGATATTGCTCGTTTCGAGTTCCGAGCCCAGTTATTCCGCTATTTAATTTCAGTTATTAATTCCGGTCTATTTATGTTTAGAAATGGATTTTATTTCAGTCGGGATTAATTATTTCCAGTTGACGAATAATCAAAACCGAGTATGTTTCGATAAATCGTCCAAGTCAAGCCGTGTCCATAACCAAGTCTGTTCGGTCACGAGTCTCGCGCCTAGTTCGCGCCTAGCCAAGTCTCGAGCCCTAGTAGTCCCAAGTCTTGTTCAAGCCCTAGTCGTGCTTGTAGCCTTACTTGGAATTTTTCTAAGTATGAAATTCCTATCACCGAGCCTTAGAACCAAGTATTTCTCCTCGGCCAAGTGATCCATGCGCCTAGCCCCGTGGTGCCGAGTCGTTCACGCTGAGGGTCTGCGAGCCCATGCCATAGCCGGGCATAGAAGAGAGTTCCTTAGAAATTTCCTAAGTATTGGAGCTCATCATTTCAACCTTAAGTTTAAGCAAACTCGGCCTAAGAGAGTGTCGAGCCCCAAGCATGCCTCGCGCCCATGCCACGCGCACCCGAGGTCCATAGCCGTGCCGATAAGGCTCAAGTCATAGCCACGTTTTATGGTAATATTTCTATGTGTTAAATCCATAAAATCCAGCCAAAGAGCAAGAGTTTCACTCAGCCCAAGTTTTCATCGCGCGCAGCCCAGCAGTGTCGCGCCAGTCCAGGGCCGCGTGCAGCCCAGCGCGCCCAGTGCGCCCAGGCCCAGCGCCAGCCCACCTTCCGAGCCCAATTCCAAGAGTTTCGGCCCCATTTCCTTCAATACCCAAGTACTGCATGTATTAAGGGGGTTCTAGGGATTAATTAAGCCTAAGATGTCCCTAAGGAAGATTAAGGGAAGTCAAAGTGTCATTAGCATTATTATAATGTGAGTGGAGCATGGGCAAGGTATTATTTTAATGTGAAATGTAAGGGCTTGTCTCCTGTCTCCTCTGGTGGTACCAGACCTGACCATACCACTTCCCCACCATATTATTCTCTGCAAGATGCTCCTAGAACCGTGCTAAGTCAGGCCAAGAACAAGCCAAGACTTCCCCAACACCTAGGCGCGTGGTAAATGCAAAATGTCCCCCATTAGCCTCATTGTTTGCTCCGCCCAATTCCTCCCTTTATAAGACTCATTACCAGCTGAGTATAGAGCATTTGGTACTTATAATTTTCAAGCAAACACTTGAGAAAATCATAGGAACCGAGAGGAACAAGTCCAGCCCTACCGAGCGTGCGCTAGACCCGGGGAGAGGAAGGACTGAGCTCCAACCTTTTCCCTTCAAGTTCACTCGAGGCTTACCAGTTCCGAAGGATTCTTGGATTTTTAGGAGCCCCCAGAACTCGTCATTCTAAGCCTTTAGCCATTGGAGCAAGCCAAAGCCCGAGAAGGCACTAAGAGACACGAGCAAAGGTCACCAACACTATTTTCGTACTTCGGTGAAGGTAAGCTCGTGCCAAACATTTTTCCTAGCTCATACATGATATTTTAAGAATTATCATGAAGAAAAATGATGCCATGCACGTACTTAAATTGGAGTTTCGAATTTTTGAAGTTATGGCCCTTAAATTCAGATTTTTATGTACATGCATGAGTAGGTCAATTTTTGTAGCTCATTATTCCTTAAAAATCATGAATATGACATTGGTAAAAGATAGGCATGCTTTGAGTTCATTTGTTCGGCCAAGTGGTTAGTGAAATCGAGCTTATTTTCACCCCCAGGCCTTAGTAGTATGCATGTGAGTTATGACCAAGGTGTTAGCCCTTAAAGTCATGATTTTTTATGTTAAGTACTCGGCCTTAAGTGATTTTATAAGTTGAGCAAGTCTACCGGACCAAGTCAAAATCCAACTGAGGTCTCATAGTGATTCTTGGCATTTTTATGTGTCTTTTATCATATTATGTTGGTTAGAGTTCATTGGCACTAGAGAAGTGTTGGAGTATACTGTAAAGCAAACTTTTATGTGAGCTTTTAGAATGTATTTATTCGATTTCCCATTTGACTGAAATAAATGTTTTCACATTGTTGCATTCTTTATGACTGAGGAAGGACACCATACCGACCACCACACCACACCACCCCAGCCGAGTTCCAGAGAGTTGCCCTGATCCCAATGTGTAATATCCCATTCAGTAATTAATAAAAGTAATTATTTTAGTTCTACGTTTGAACTAATTACTTTTATTAATAAAGCTCGTTCCTAGTTTCGAGCCCAGTTATTAAGTTATTCAGTTAAAAGTTCAACTTTAAGTTGAAAGTATTCTCGGTTAAATTTTATTTAGTAATCGAGCCAGTTCAGTAATTAATTAATTCCGGTCTGTTTATTTTTATAAATGGATTTATAAGATGGGATTAATTATAATAAGATGACAAATAATAAAAATCGAGTATATTTTGATTACTCGTTCAAGATAAGTTGTGAACCGAACCAAGCATGTTCGGTTACGAGTTAAGATTATTACCAAGCAAATGATTCTCGAGCCTAGCTTAGTTTTGAGTATTGATCAAGTTATAAGGATTAATTAGACATTAATGTTTATCGAAGTGAAATAAGTTATTTAAGATGAAGTTCAAGTTCAAGTAACATTCCATTTTATTTAGCTAAATGGATGTAAATTTGGCCATTTCTAGTTTGAATGAGAAAGAAAAAGAATAATGAGTCGAGACAAGTTAGGTCTCGAGTTCGGTTAAGTATCCATGAACATTTAAGTTATAAATGTTCAAAGAAGTGAGAAAATTTATTTAGACATTTTAGTCTATTTAAATTATTAGAGAGAAATATGAAATTTTTAGAATTTTCGTTTTTTTCGGTTTTCGATTGTAGTCGGAATCTATGTCCGATTTAAGTTCCGAGAAATAAATTAAATTATTTTCTCTCTATATTTTTAGTAGCCTACAAGATAAGAAAAAAATTTTCAGCATAAAAAGGAAAAATGCCAAAAGAAAAGAAGGAAATTCGAAAATTGTAAGAATTTTCGATTTTATGGTAACTGTTCGTTTTAAGTCAGTATTTGGTTCCGTAAATTGGAGAATTATCACTAAATCTCGAATTTAATCATTGAGATCAGATTAGGATCAGAAGAGGGGCCTTTCTAAGCATTGACTATGGGTTGGAGAAGTTTACAAGATAAGAATACTATTTATAATCTATATTTATTTTTACAAGTTTGTATTGTTTATTTTGTTAATTTCTTCACTCAGTTATGATGTCTTGCAAATTTTGCCTATAAATAGAAGCCTAAAACTCAGAGTTTTTACACCAAAGAAAAGTTTCAAAAGTTATATAAGTTTATAAGAGAGAATAAGTAGTAGAAATTTTGGTGGAGTGAAGAATCATGTTTTTATTCTAGCAAGAAGGAGGTAATTTATTTATCTTAAAGTTACATGCTTATGTTCATGTTTTGATAATGAGTTTACATGTTTAGTAGATGATATTAAGTGTTTAATAATATTTTTAATATGACTTAGATATTAAAGTTTTATATGAATATAAGTATGCTAGAAAATAAGTTATTTTCAGCTTATATATATGTCATATGTGTTCAGTTATGATGAGATTTTTACCTAGCTATCAAAAATCTGGAAATCTATGCTTCCTATGGTTCTTTCTTGTGTAAAAGAGTGTACATAGGATCAAGAATCAAGTCATTTAGTTTAGTATAACTCAAGATATGAATTTTTAAAGTTTATCATGCAAACTGAATTTTATGTACTTGTTTCCAGCAGCAACTTTAAACTTGAATAAGTCGAGATATATGCATGATAAAATTTTGAAATTTTTATGACATGTCTAAATATAAGTTGAGATTATGACTGTTAAGTTTCATAATTTAAAGATGAGAAATGAATAAGTTATGAATATAAGAAAGCATATATGTAAAGATAAGTATATATGCAAAAATATTCATGAAATGTTTAAGTTGTTAAAATGAGATGATCATGAATAATTCTCATATAAGTGATGAGTAATTTGATGATGTTTTGGTATAATATGTTGAGTATACAATTTTATAAAAATTGTATTAAGTATGACATATTAACATCATGATGCTTGCTCGCCCCTTTTCTCTCTTGCTCGCCATCTGCAAATCGCCGGTTTGTGCCTCTTTCAGAGGTCGTTCGGGATAGCCGGAGGATGGCTCTCCTGCGGAGCATCCTTAATTAGGTCAGCGGCGCTCCCGTTCTGCGATTTCAGCCAAAGGGGTGGGCTAGGGTTTCGGCAGATCTACTTTTCTGTGCGAGGCCGCTGGTGTCCTGCGGTTCGGGTTTCGGGGGGTGCTTTGTCAACCTTTGGATGCGGCTTGGTTGCTCGTTCCAACTCAGGTATGGTCGATTTCTTCTATCATGGCCTTGAAGTCTGCCTCGTTTCGATTATCCTGTTTCGCTGGAGCTCTCGTTTCGGTACTGTGGGGTGGTTGTGGCGGGATTGATTTTGTGCGTTGGATTGGGAGATTATCGATTGTTGGGCTGTGTTGTTGTGACTGGGTCGGGATGCCATTCGAGCCCTTCCTCCTTTTTTCTCTTTCTGATCAAGAGGGAGGCCGACCGTTTCGTATATTGGCTAGTGGTGATAGGCAATTTCGAGATGGTATCGGATTTGGCTAGTGGTGTTAGCCGATGGGGGTCGATTATGGTATCTTGCGGTAGGAGAGCGGGTCGGTTTTTCTTGGCTTGTTTTGCGACTTGGGTATTCGTCTTGCTAGGCTTTAGGCAGTGGCGGGCGGAGTGCCTGTGCTGCGGATCTTTTCATGAAATCGGCCTTGTCTGTGGTTCAATCTCGGACGTATCTGCTGAAGGAGGGCTGTGTGTTTTGTATGTTAGTTAGTGTGTTGTTTTGTTCGTTTCTTTGTGTCTCTTATCTGTTGTTGTCTAGGATTGGTGTTTTTTGGTTTGGGTCGTTGGCCCCTGTGAGCCCGAGTGTCAAATTTATTATCCTGTTGGGATCCGACACTCGGGTATTACCCTGTTGGGGTCCTTGTAGTTTGCTTTAGTTGTTTGTGTTGTTATTAGTTTAGTTTTGAGTGTTTTTTTATTCTAGCGTTGCTAGCCGGGATTCTAGGCGGTCTTCTGACCTGTCCTCCCACTTTTTTCAGCTGTTGGCTGCTGTGTATTCAGTCATTGGCTGCTGTGTATTTGCACATTTGTGCATTTTGATTTATAATACTATCTACCGTTTTGAGAAAAAAAAAACATCATCATTAAATATTATGAGTAAAAGATGATTATGGCTTGAGATTATTTTCACTTTCAATTTAATTGTGAAAATTTAGTATAAGCCAATATCTAAAAATTGGGAGATATGATGTATGATGAATTAAGTATTTGATCAAGTTAAATTAAGATAAGTTATAAATCATGTTGATGATGTTGGTAAAAGAAAGCATGTTTTAAGTTTAAATACTCAATAAAGTATAATATGAAATATAGTTATTTTCACATTTGAGTTATGACATGTTAAGTATAATACCATATTGATGTTTATGAAGACATGATTTATAAGGTTAAGTAATTGACCTTAAGTAAAAGTAAAAAGAGAAGTTAAGTATAAACTTGAGAAAAAGCAAGTTTAATGAATTTCTATAAAATTTGGATAAGTTAATAATCGTAAGATTCTTATTGAGTGTACGAGCATAGTACTTAGTATATTTGTTTATATTTGATGTAACTTGCAGATACAGTACCAGTACAGCACTTATCGTTTTCAAATGATTTCAAAGACAAAAAGGTGGGGACCCTGAATGGGTATCACATTGAGTACGATATTGATGTCATATGGGATGAGGAGACCATCAGTTGTCTCAAAGTATATCCTAATGTTTAAGTTTTACGCTTAGGATGAGGAGGCATTAATTTGTTCTCAGAGATTATATCCTAAGTTCTGATGGAGGCCATTAGGTGCCTTAGAAATATCCATCAGAGTGTGCACACGTATCCAATCAGATATCGGCCAAAATTCAGTACCAGAACAGATTTCTGGTTACCGATCAGATATCGGTTTATGATTATCCATATTCGTTACTCACCCCCATGAGTTTTAGTTTCAGGTAACAGGTCGAAGAGGAGGTGTGAGTGGAGCAGTGTTGGTGTAGATCGTGGACTCAGATGAAGACAAGCTTTGATACGGACATTTATAACAGTCTGTATAATTAACCACGTTTTCAAGTATTTCCGCTATGCACATTAAGTATTGAACTTGCATTTTAATGAATTTCAGATTTCAAGTCCTTACCATTATGAGATGATTATGGGATTTTAGATGCAAGTTTAAAGGAAATCTGTTTGATTTATGTCTAAAGAGGTATTAGACAAAAAGTTAAAGATAAGCGGATTTTCAAGATGATGATGTTTGAGTAGCATCCCGAGTTAGTCGCAAAAGATTTCGAAAGAGTTAAGTATTTTCGAAGTAAAAGTTGCGAAAAATTTACTCTGATAAACGGGGTGTTACACAATGGGGCGAGAGATTTGAGCTGATGGAGGCCCACCGCTGTTCGGGGACTGACTACCTCCACCTTCCACCCGCACCACCGGATTCACTGTGACTAGTCTAGTCACTGTGCCCTGTACGTTTGTATCTTTTCCCCTCTCTTTATTTTCGTGTTTGGTTTAGTTTTTCGGTCTTTTGTGTTGGTTGATTATATGGGTAAACTTTCCTTGCACTGATGATCGACAATGGGGACATTGTTCGGTTTCAAGTGTGGGGGAGTTTGTACATGATTATGTGTCTATATAGTTGACCAGGTCTAGGTTTTTTAGGTTGTTTTCATTTTCTGTTCTATTTTAGTGTCTTTTCTGGAGTCAGTTTGTGTGTTTTGCGAGTATGGATTATAGTGAATTTTAAGATTTGTTGATGATTGTTGATGATGTTGAGGAGATGTGATGATGATCATGACCAGTATATTTTGATGAACTCGATGCATCGTTTTGTTGGACACTTATTTACTTGATGTGAGGTTTGAGCCTTGGTTGTTTCTTGAGGGATATTGGTTGGATTCGTGTTGATCAGAACTTGCTTTGAGTCTGTTTTGAAATGAAGTGATTAAAGCTATGATTTGTGAAAATGATTGAGGCATTTCTTTGACATTGCTCGTTTTAGCCTTTTCATTGACCTTGAACATATATTTTCATTAGTAGCCCGTTGAGCCTTGAACCTTGTTTCTTGTCAACCGAATTGATTGAATTTCTTGAGATTTGACAGTGCAATTGTTATGATGACGGGTTTCTACTATGTGTTTGGAGAAGGTTTATAACTTGCTTGAGTTGCATTTTGAGTGCCTGCAAAAAAATAATAAAAAAAAACAAACAAAAAAAAAAAAGGAGACTCGCAAGCCGGACTAAAGGATTCTACTCCGCTTACTTGTCGAAATTCTTTGACGAGTAATGAGTATTGGAAAACCGTTCTAGGAAACTTGGATGACCTCCAATGTTTAAACCTAGAGAATGTCATCATGATGTGTTAGTCTTGTTAGGAAAAAGTAAACTCCTTAAGTAATTCCCAAAAAAAAAAAAAAAGTCAAGTACTTAATTTGCATTTCAACTTGAGCATGTGTGAGTAGTTTATGGAGTTTTTGGTGGGAATGATTAGTTTCTTAGTGATTACGGATAGGTGGTGGATATTCGAGTATTTATGTGCTCGAAAGTGTGACTATTTATTTGAACCACTTTATCTTCTTATTTGTCCTTCCTTTGATACCTACATTACAACCCATGAAGTCCTCTTGATTTGCAAATTCATGATCTTTGATTGTTTTAGAGTACGAATAGACGATAAGAAAGCTTATGTGATGCATGATGATCGGCCAATTTGAGCGAACCCATTTTATATTCATTCAAGAAACTGAGTGAGGCATATGTGTATTATACTTCCGTGCTTGAGAGTTTGTTTTTTTCAAAATGTCGCATTCGAGTGTAATTGAGGTGTGCTATATTGGTCATTGGAAGTCCCCTCGGCTAAGTTGATTAATTTGAGGCTTGTCTTATTTGAAACTGTTATCCATGCTCGTTTGCTTGCTTTCGTGTCTTTTTTTTTCTTTTTGTTCAGGACGAACAAAGGTTTTAGTGTGGGGGAGTTGTTTGTCTCATTTTTGTTGCGTTTTTCTTACTTATTTTTCATTTCTTTTTCCCCCGTTTTAGGTCTTTTCATTCATTTTTAGTTCAATCAAAACAAGCTTACTGGTCCAAATTTATTTGGACTGGAAGAGGAATCTGGATATTGTCCTTGTTGCTGATGAGTACAAATTTATGCTCACTACACTTGCTCCTGCTCCTTTGGGCGCCGCTCTCACCGAAGAGGAAAAGGAGGCTCATCGGAAGTGGCATAAGGCTGATGAGATGGCTCGTTGCTACATTTTGGCATCTATGTCAAATGTTTTGCAACAGCAGCATCACACCATGCCTACTGCTGCTGACATGATGTTGAGCCTCAAGGAACTCTTTGGTGAGCAAGATAGGGCTGCTCGGTTTGAGGCTATGCGGAAGATTATGTCTTCTGTCATGCGGGAGGGAGCTTCTGTGCGAGAGCATGTTCTCAAGATGATGGAATATCTGAATGAGATAGATGTGCTCGGAGGAAATATCGATGGCGATGCCAAGATCGATATCATCCTGCACTCGCTCTTGAAGTCCTATGAGAACTTCCGTCTGAATGCAATCATGAATAAGAAGGGCTATACACTAGCCGAGCTTCTTGTGGACTTGGTTGCAGCGGAGGGTCTTATGGGCAGGGGACCACAGGCTCATGTTTCTGTACAAGCTGGACCTTCTTCGTCAAAAGGCGGGAAGAAGAAAAAGCAAGTGCAGAAAAAGGGTAGTGGAACCAGTGGGAATAGTGGGAGCAAAGTTGTAGCGCCTTCTGGTGGCGTGCAGAAGCCGAAAGGCAAGTGCTTCAAGTGCAACAAGATAGGACATTGGAAGTCAGATTGTCCCCTCAAGGACACTCCTGGTATGTCTCTTGCTTTAGTTGTCGAAACATGTTTTGCGGCTTGTTCTACCAGTTCTTGGGTAGTAGATACAGGAGCCACTTATCTTTGTATACTTTGCAGGGGTTCCTGCAAAGAAGGCAGCTCAGTGAGGGCGAGATTACCATCAGCTTGAGTAACACTACACGAGTGGCGGTGGTTGCAGTGGGAGATGTGCACTTATCATTTTCTGATTCTTTTTTAGTATTAAAGAACGTTTTATACGTGCCGAGTTTTCGGAAGAATTTAATTTCAGTTCCGAAGTTGTTTTTGGATGGATATTCAGTTATTTTTAAGGACAATGTTGTTATTATGAGAAATAACTCTTCTATCTGTTCTAGCGTCTTGGTTAACAATCTTTATACTATTACTTGTGCATATCATGCTGTGACTGAGGCTCATGCATCTTCATCACTAAACATAAGAAAGGAACCTTCTCAATCGAATCAAACATATCTTTGGCACCTAAGGTTGGGTCATGTCAATCTAAGGAGGATCCAAAGGTTGTTAGGTAATGGTTTCTTAGATTCTTTCCAAGTTGAACCATTTCCAGTCTGCGAATCCTATTTGGAAGGCAAGATGACTTCTAAGACTTTTAAGGCCAAGGGGAATAGGTCCAATGATGTGTTGGAATTGATTCACTCTGATTTCTGTGGGCTTATGTCTATTCAAGCTAGAAGTGGTTTTGAGTATTTCGTTACTTTTATTGACGATTACTCGAGATATGGGTACATTTACTTGATGCGCCGCAAGTCTGAGTGCTTTGACAAGTTCAGAGAATTCAAGGCAGAAGCGGAGAACCGTCAAGGGAAAAGTATCAAGTCACTGCGATCTGATCGTGGTGGCAAATACCTTAGCAATGAATTTAGGCAATACTTATTGGAGAATGGGATTACATCCCAGCTGACTGCGCCTGGTACTCTCCAACAGAACGGCGTAGCAGAGAGAAGGAATAGGACTCTGTTGGATATGGTGAGATCGATGATGAGCTATGCTTCATTACCTACCTCGTTTTGGGGATACGCCTTCAAAACGGCGGCGTACCTTCTTAACTTCGTGCCTTCTAAATCGGTTCCGAAAACTCTAATAGAATTGTGGTCCGGGCGCAAGCCCATTTTAAACCACATTCGGATTTGGGGTTGCCCAGCACATGTGTTGGATAAGGAAGCTGATAAGTTGGCACCTAGAACAGAAGTACGGCTGTTTGTACGTTACCCAAAGGGAACGAGAGGTGGTTACTTTTATAGTCCTAAAGACCAGAGGGTGGTGGTAAGCACCAATGCCCGGTTTTTAGAAGAAGACTATATGAGTGAGCATAAGTCCAAGAGTGAGATTATTCTCAAAGAGTTGAGGGAAGACAATGGCACACCTAGTGTGCAAGAAGATATACCACAAGAGACTGCACAACGTGTTGACTCTGATGTATTTACACCTGAATTTCCTCGTCGTAGTGGAGGGTTGTTCGTCAGCCCGATCGTTTCATGTTTGTGGGAGAGTCTTCGGACTTGATCCCAAGTGAAGAGCATGATAGTGATCCCTGGACCTACAATGAGGCAATCCAAGATGTAGATGCAGATTTTTGGCAGAAATATATGGATTCTGAGATTGAATCTATAGATTCTATGGAGGTATACGACCTTAGGGACCTTCCTGAGGGCAAGAAAGCCATTGGGTGCAAATGGGTCTATAGGCGTAAGAGAGGATCTGATGGGCAAGTTGTTGCCTTCAAGGCACGGTTGGTTGCGAAGTGTTTCACTCAAAAAGAGGGAATCGATTATGATGAGACCTTCTCACCAGTAGCCATGCTCAAGTCGATCCGGATTCTCTTATCCATAGCATCTCATATGGACTATGAGGTTTGGCAAATGGATGTCAAGACAGCTTTCCTTAACGGAAACTTGGATGAAGACATCTATATGCAGCAACCCGAGGGTTATGTGAAGAGAGGCCAAGAGCATCGAGTATGGAAGCTAAAGAAGTCTCTTTATGGACTCAAGCAAGCTTCTAGGTCTTGGAATATTCGTTTTGACGAGGTGATCAAGTCCTATGGATTTGATCAATGTCAAGACGAAAGTTGTGTATACAAAATGAGCAACGGAAACGTAGTGGTATTCTTAGTACTATACGTAGGTGATATTCTTCTCATCGGCAACGATGTCAAGATTTTGTCAGACGTCAAGGTATGGCTTTCAGAACATTTTTAAATGAAGGACTTAGGTGATGCATCGTACATTCTTGGAATCAAGGTCATTCGTGACAGAAAGAAGAGAATGTTGTGTTTATCCCAAGCCGCTTATATTGATACTGTGATTGCTCGTTTCAGCATGCAGAACTCCAAGAAAGGGTTGCTACCTTTTCGGCATGGAGTTCCTCTATCTAAGGATATGTGTCCGAAGACACAAAAGGAGATGGAGGAAATGGCTAAGGTTCCTTATGCTTCGGCTGTAGGAAGCCTTATGTATGCCATGCTGTGCACGAGGCCTGATATTTGCTATGCGGTTAGCATGGTAGCGAGATATCAGTCTAACCCTGGTCAAGGCCACTGGACTGCGGTAAAGCATATTCTCAAGTATCTGAAAAGAACTCGGGATTATATGCTAGTTTACCAGTTAGACGGTCTAACTCCTTTGGGTTATACAGATTCTGATTTCCAAGCTGATCGAGATAAGAGAAAGTCGACCTCGGGTTATGTGGTTATGATGGGAGGCAGAGCGATCTCATGGAAGAGTGTGAAGCAGAAATGCATCGCAGATTCCACCATAGAAGCCGAATACGTTGCTGCATCAGAAGCAACAAAAGAGGTTGTTTGGCTCAGGAGCTTCTTACTGGACTTAGCGATGTCTCCGAGTGTGCCTAAGTGTATCACTATTTATTGTGACAATGCTGGTGCAGTCGCAAACTCGAGAGAACCCCGAGCACATAAGGCCAGTAAACACATAGAGAGAAAGTATCACCTTATACGCGAGATCGTGAAACGAGGAGATGTGGTTGTGACAAAGATAGCATCGTTGAATAACCTAGCTGATCCCTTCACGAAGACTCTGACTGTTAGTGTCTTCGAGAAACACGTAGAGGGTCTTGGTTTACGATGTGTTACAGCTAGCCTTTGAGTATAAGTGGGAGAATTATTTTGACATGCGTTTGTATACTAAAAGTTTAGCTTTAGTATAAGCGGGAGATTGTTGGAGTATACTGTAAAGCAAACTTTTATGTGAGCTTTTAGAATGTATTTATTCGATTTCCCATTTGACTGAAATAAATGTTTTCACATTGTTGCATTCTTTATGATTGCTTGTATGCTAAATGTCCAATTATCTTATATTGTAGACAATGTGGTGTGTTAGTAGTCACACAGAAGATTACATTGTCGGTCCCTTATAAGATATAAATGGTATTCACAACTGAGATAGTTATGGACTTGACTATCGGTGTAGGTTGTAGTATAAACTCGATGTAGCTTGTCTTGGCTATCGGTTTATACTAGTGCGCTGTGTCGCATTGAATGGATCACAGTTGAGACGCGTTCTTCTGTTCTGACTATCATAAAGAACTAAGGTCTCGGTGACTCTACTAATTCTTAACCCTAACAGTGATACTTAGATATGTGGGATATTTGTTTGTTGCTTTGATTTACCATGGGTGAGAACCAAACATTGGTTCAATATGCTCCGTATCTTGGGTGACAACATTATCTGCATGATATCTATTTATTGGCATTAGGGAACCGTGTCCTGGACATCCAGGTTGATGACGTCCCCTTAAGGAACTCATAAGGATTATCGTATAAACCCTGCAGGTGGATTTAATCCGTACGATAATAAGGTTGAGTGGTACTACTTAAGGAATAAAATATATTGATTAATTAAAGCAGTCAGAAGCTTTAATAATTAATGGACATGCGATATCTTAAACACGGGGAATTATATCAAGTCTAATAGAAGCCCTGATTCATTTTGGGATAGGACGGAAGTGCAATATTAATAGAAGCCCTGATTCATTTCGGGATTAATGGACGTGCGATATCTTAAACACGGGGAATTAATGGACGTGCGAAGCGGTTGTTTTTCGTGGCTAGGTCAAATTCAATCGCCTGAACGAAGTTTTTCGGCCATTTTTCCACCGGTGGGTGCCAATATCGAGTGAATGGCCCGATTTACGCGAGAGGCCGATTCGAGTGTTCATCCACGACCTCGTTGAATCATGTAATAGCTTTGATAGGCTGTTAGTGGTTGGTTTTTGAGGGGCTGCGATAGATGTGTGTTTAAATTCGCAATTTTATCGCTTTTGTGGATGTCGATTTAATTCTTGCTAGAACATGATTGTGTGATTATGTGTCTACTTGTTTTAAATTGCTTTTCTGGCATGCTAAAAATCATGTAAATAGGTGCTTTTAATTCTTAGAAAGCTGTTATTGCTTTTATTTGAATTATAGGAGCATGTTAGGATTTATGTGATTTGCGTGTTAGGAGCATGCTAGGAATTTTATTATTTCTTGTTGCATGCTAATAAAACCTTCAAGTGAAAAAAATGACTAAGTGAGTTTAATATGAATTTTAATTAATTCATTTGGCCTCCAAAATTGGTCTTTAAGTAAGGTGTTTGTCGTTCGCGGGACCTTGGGAGTCTCCCCCTAACGGATGCGACATTCACGAGCTTACTAGATAAGACTTCTATTCAAACGACTTGATCTTTAGGTGAAGTGAGTGGCATACGCGTGACCCATGGGGTCTCCTCCCTAACGGATAGTGTCATTCATAAGTTCACCGGTAAAGATTATTTCGAGATAACCGTAGAAAATTATTTACAAGCGATGTGTCTTCCCCTTTGGTAAGTTCATCAATTGTGAATGATTGTTCTTGAGGTCAAATTGTGGTCATCACTTAGATGTGAATTTTAATAATAACTCCCCAACGGAGTCCCTGTTTTAATTCACATGGCCAGTGTTAAAATTTTCGACTATTAATTTCATTCGCCATAAGGACAGGTTGGCGTGCAATTGAGATTAATGACTGGGTGTCTGCTTGATGGACATATGTGTAAACGTCCACCCTAACGTGGCTTTCATGTGTGTTTGTTAAAGTTGTTGAAGGATGCGTTAAATAATGGTTTTGAAGGTTTCCATATTTTATGCTTCAAATTTATGTGAATTATTGCTTACGTGTTTGCGATTATTTATTTCAGTTATTCATCATGTCATTCAATCCGCTTATGACCATTCTCAATCAAAACAAGCTTACTGGTCCAAATTATTTGGACTGGAAGAGGAATCTGGATATTGTCCTTGTTGCTGATGAGTACAAATTTGTGCTCACCACACCTGCTCCTGCTCCTTTGGGCGCCGCTCCTACCGAAGAAGAAAGGGAGGCTCATCGGAAGTGGCATAAGGCTGATGAGATGGCTCGTTGCTACATTTTGGCATCTATGTCAAATGTTTTGCAACAGCAGCATCACACCATGCCTACTGCTGCTGACATGATGTCGAGCCTCAAGGAACTCTTTTGTGAGCAAGATAGGGCTGCTCGGTTTGAGACTATTCGGAAGATTATGTCTTCTGTCATGCCGGAGGGAGCTTCTGTGCGAGAGCATGTTCTCAAGATGATGGAATATCTGAATGAGATAGATGTGCTCGGAGGAAATATCGATGGCGATGCCAAGATCGATATCATCCTGCACTCGCTCCTGAAGTCCTATGAGAACTTCCGTCTGAATGCAATTATGAATAAGAAGGGCTATACACTAGCCGAGCTTCTTGTGGACTTGGTTGCAGTGGAGGGTCTTATGGGCAGGGGACCACAGGCTCATGTTTCTGTACAAGCTGGACCTTCTTCGTCGAAAGGCGGGAAGAAGAAAAAGCAAGTGCAGAAAAAGGGTAGTGGAACCAGTGAGAATAGTGGGAGCAAAGCTGTAGCGCCTTCTGGTGGCGTGCAGAAGCCGAAAGGCAAGTGCTTCAAGTGCAACAAGACAGGACATTGGAAGTCAGATTGTCCCCTCAAGGACACTCCTGGTATGTCTCCTGCTTTAGTTGTCTGATGTTGCTAGGTTAGTTATGTCTAGTTGTTAGGTTAGTTGTGTCTAGTTGCTAGGTCAGTTGTCTGATGTTGATAGGTTAGTTATGTCTAGTTGCTAGGTTAGTTGTCTGTTGTTGCTAGGTTATTTCTATCTTGTTGCTAGGTTAGTTATGTCTAGTTGCAAGGTTAGTTGTCAGTTGTTGCTAGGTTAGTTCTATCTTGTTGCTAAGTTAGTTCTAAGTAGTTGCTAGGTTAGTTGTCTGTTGTTGCTAGGTTAGTTTTCTGTTGTTGTTAGGTTTTTTTTTTTTTCAAACAACGCCCCCGAGGGGCGGGGGATTGGGCTGGATCCCCAACCTGTGCATAGATCAAGACCCCAAAACAGGGCCCAACAAGTCAACAGT
Organism: Striga asiatica; assembly: GCA_008636005.1. Lineage (NCBI taxonomy): Eukaryota > Viridiplantae > Streptophyta > Magnoliopsida > Lamiales > Orobanchaceae > Striga > Striga asiatica. The sequence goes on along the minus strand of BKCP01000336.1, from coordinate 1,176,183 downwards.
CTACAGTCTACAGAGTCTCAAAAGCAAAACAACAAAGAAATAACAATACAAAGTCTGTCTTTGGGCTAACAGGTGCCCGGAAATAGAATTCTAATCTACTGAAAGCAATAACCTAATCTATTGAAAGCGGAACGATGGATATCCAAGCTGGTCCATCCGCACGAGCGTGCGAAGGCGGAGTGAAGCAATGTTGGTCTGAAACGTATGTGGGTCTGGTATGGTGGCGCCAAGGCTGGCAAGGTAGTCCGCAGGTCTGTTCTCCTCACGGAAAATGTGCGTGATCCTGTGATGGACAGACCGGAGTAGAGATCTAATACGCATAAGCGGGTGCTGAATCTGCCATGAGCCCTGGTGGCTCGAAGTCATGAGGGTGGCGACAGCCGCAGCGTCCAGCTCGATCCAAATATGGCTAGAGAGGTGGACAGCAATCTGAAGGCCGATCTGTAATGCCTGAATCTTTGCATCGTAGCTCGAGGAGGCCTGAAGGGGCGCGTGAAAGGCGGTGATGAGGGCGCCGCTGTGGTCCCGGATCAAGTTTCCTCCTCCGGCAACTCCGGTATGACGATCAAAAGAGCCATCAGTGTTCAGCTTGACCCACGGAGAGTCAGGTCGAAGCCAAACAACAGCTCTGGCCCGAGGAGGCCGAACAGGCGGTGGGGGGGCCACCATGTTGTTGCTAGGTTAGTTAAATGTAGTTGCTAGGTCAGTTTGCAAGATTAGTTGTCTGATGTTGCTAGGTTAGTTATGTCTAGTTGCTAAGTTATCATACATGATGCATACTAAGGTCAACGGGTCAACGCCGGAAGTCAATAGTCAACGCCGGAGTCGACGATCAACGCCGGAGTCAACTACTAATTATTTTTATTATTTAATTAATGTATATTTTAATTGATTAACATAAATTCTTGATCTAGACAAAATGAGTGGTTAAGATTGAGTCTCACGTCAACATTTTAAGAGGTGGACTCATTGGATCCATCCCCTATATATATATATATATGGTCGCGCTCACATGAGAATGGTGCTTAATGCGAGAAAATAAGAATAAATCTTAGCCATCGGATCAGATGATCTTATGGCTAATAAAAAAGTCAAACTTATACCTTCATTAAGGGTATTGTGGTAATTTTTTATCAATCACCAAAAAAAGTAGGCCCCAAAATATACATTTAATATACATGCCAACTAGCCCAATCAATAATCAATTGGTCAACCCACCCCACCTCACCCACGACACGCCACCCCACACTGCACTCTCTCTCACACACCCACACACACAATACACACACCACACACACACCAACCCGTCGAAAAAAATCTCAGCCACCCCAGGCCGCCAGTGGCCCGCCGTCCGCACCACTGCCCTCCTTGCACACACCGCCGCCGTTTTCTGCCGAGATCGCCGCCGCCGCCATCATCTGTAGAGCTCGTCACCACTGCCATCTGCAGCCCGCCGACGCCGAGGTTTCAAAATCTCCGACAGTGAGAATGCCATTATCTGCAGAGCACACACAGACGTACACTATATACACATACTCACGCATGAAATCTCCGACAGTCAGTCCGACATCTAGTAGCACCGCACACGGCCGTCGGCCCCCTGGCACCGCTCGCCGCCGCTCTCAGACGTCATGTCGCGCCGCCGCGTCGTCTCCGCCATTTTCGTCGACAACGATATAAGAATCGTTTCGATCGCCGGTNTGGTGTGTGTGTGTGTGTGTGAGAGAGAGAGAGAGAGAGAGAGAGAGAAAGAGAGAGAGAGAGAGAAAGAGAGAGAGAGAGAGATATTATGTATTTTCAATAAAAATAAATGTAAAATATTAAATAAAGAATAGTAAAAAAATAAATAAAATATAAATGTGTATTAAATTTGCATTATTCTCATAAATTCATGTTAATGATAAATAAAGTGAAATAATGTTTAAAAATTTTAATATGTGAAATTATAATATATAAAAATATTAAAATAATAAATATAATTTTATAATAATAAATAATAAATTATTTTGGTTAATTCTATGTACAATTATATCTATTATTCTAGATTTCAAAAACACATAATTTATATGTGATCATATAAATTAGTGCACTTTATATATGATCGAGTTGCACTTTATAAAACATCACGTTGCACTTTATATATATTATTATTTTATTTTTTAATACAAGGGCCAAATATATATATATATAGAGAGAGAGAGAGATATTATGTATTTTCAAGAAAAATAAATGTAAAATATTAAATAAAGAATAGTAAAAAAATAAATAAAATATAAATGTGTATTAAATTTGCATTATTCTCATAAATGCATGTTAATGATAAATAAAGTGAAATAACGTTTAAAAATTTTAATACGTGAAATGATAATATATAATAAATATTAAAATAATAAATATAATTTTATAATAATAAATAATAAAATATTTTAATTATTTTGGTTAATTCTATGTGCAATTATATCTACTATTCTAGATTTCAAAAAATACATAATTTATATGTGATCATATAAATTAGTGCACTTTATATATGATCGAGTTGCACTTTTTAGAACATTATGTTGCACTTTATAAATCAACGCGTTGCACTTTATCATCACATTCTACAATTAAAGTGAAACAAGTCCCGCCAAAATACCACATAATATTTAACATCAATCAAACTATTTATTCACACAAAAGACGAGCATGTCAACGTAGCAAAATTACAATAGTTCACTGTATACACTAATATGTTGTACTTTATAAAACAACGCGTTGCACTTTACAAGACAACACGTTGCACTTTAAAATGTTATCAGATTGTACGATAAGAATCGAAATCGGCCGAACTCAAAAATTTTCAACGCGAAATAATATATAAAGTTATTAACATATTAAATATAATTTCTATATAAATAAAAAAAACATATTTCGATTTGATGTCGGGACAAAAGTTCGAATGGTTCAATCTGCACAATATAGACCAACACCGTGCACCATATTGTTGGACGGATTGCACCTTAGTAGTTGTTATATTGCACAATATATTTCGTCTACATATATACTATTTTTTTAATCAAACAATAATATAAAATATCAATTAAAAATTATAAAATACTAATACTAAAATTTATGAAAATTTAAATTGAATAACCATATAAATATTGTTAAAATTATTATCAACACTCTATATTTAATAGATTTTTAGTAAATTTTATAATTAATCAGCAATTATAATGATTCATAATTAAAAGTAATTTTTTAAAACTGCAAATTGATCCCTATAATTTATCTAATTTAAAAAACAAAAACCCCAAAATCCATTTAAAAATAAGGGCAATAACAAGACATTTTGTGTCTAGGTCGTCCCTTTCATTCAGCACACCGCCGCCGCCGGACCGTTGTCGCCGTCGCGCCGCGTCGCCGGAGTCAGCCGCATCATAGCATCGTCACTGTCAGCCGACGCAAACTCCTCGTCTTCTTCCGCCACCGCACTGCACAGCCTCCGTCCGCCTGCTCGCCACCTCGTCTGTCAGCCGGCTCAACGCCTCATCTCCGTCCGCAAGCTCGTATCTTCGTCTCCGTCCGTCACCGCCGCCGTTCGCCGCCACGTAGCTTTGGTTCCGTCGGCCTCTACATTTGGTCGGTGGTCGCGGGCTCCGATTGGCCATCGAATCGAATGCCATTAACGTCGGAAGAGAGATTTCTGGAGAGAACCGCCGGCTGATTGGCCGATTTGGCCGTCGCCGGATCGGTGGCCGCAGAATTTGTGGTGGGCAAATGTCGAATTTGGCCGCCTGCAAACTGCGCCCGGTGGCAGTCGAAATCAACTGGCTGAAGACGGCGATGACGCAGGCTGAAGGAAGGTGGGGGCTGGCGACACCGCCGGCGGGAGGAAGGTGGTCACCGGTGCGACTGTGTGTGTCCCTGCGATGAGAGAGAATTGTGAGTTGGGTTCAGAGTGTGTGTTTGTGCGTGTGAGAGAGAGGGGTGAGTTGTATTATGATTGGTGGGGCCCACATGGATAGTGGATGAATGTGTAATTTCTAGAATGTCCTTACTAAGTGGATAAATTTAGATATTTGACCACGTGATGACTACTTATTTACGGAGTTGCCATTGGCAGATTTATCATTATTTAATAAATTTGATTTAATCATGACCATTGATATGTTTTATCTATTGGTTCAGAATCATTCTCATTTCTCGCATTAAGAGTCATTCTCATATGATCCCTTCTCTCTCTCTCTCTCTCTTATATATATATATATATATATATTGGTTTGGTTTTTTTTTGCCTTGGGATATTCTGTGCTTTTGTTCTTTTTGTTATGATAATAATGGTTTGATAAATCTTATCCTAAAAGTTGCACTAATGATTAGAACACTAATCTACTTATTTATATCTAATTATAAATGTCATCAACACCAAAGTAGAAATCAGCTATCAAAATATTTGACGTAATGTTGTTTTTATTTTTGTTATTTTTATTTTTCCTATTTTTCTTAAAATGTCAATAAGATAAATATTGCACTCTTTTGGTTCGACTGCAATATTTTTCATGCTTTTTTTTCTTATCGAGTTCGTTTGTTATAATATTTTTTTTCTCTTGTCTTCATTCTAACTCAATAAATAGTGTTTAGTATCATAACATATTTTAAACTAATATTATAATTTTTTAATTACTAATTTAACTTTATTGATATTAATTATTATGCACATAAGTTTTTGAGCATTTTATAAAAAATTAATTATTATATTAAAAATTATATAAAAGTCTTAGAAAGTATCAAAAAGTTCACATTGAAAGTTGAAAAAGTCTCAATAACAATCTCACAAAATCCACAAAAACCATTAAAAGTTGCGTAAAGTCCACAAAAGTCCTAAATTTTAAAAAGTCTTAAAAAGTCTCTAAGAGTCGTAATTGAATAAACAACTGTCAGAGTATTCGTGAATATATTTTTCATGAAACTTACCACATTGCTCTTATGGAAAAATAAATCCAGGGTCCAATGATATTATTATATAAAAAAAAGTGACAATGGCCAATAAAATACAATTTAAGCACAACCTAAACACAACTGCACGAAAAATCTGCACGAAAAATCCACATCTAAACACAACTGTCATTTAAGCACCTAATCTTTACACTGAGAAAACACCGTGTATCTTGTACAACTAATTAAATTCATTTTCAGAAAACCACCCCTGAATAGTATACTAATTGGACTTGCGACTCACCCAAGGGCACCATGAATGACTTCACAGCAATCAAGTGGAGTTAAACTTCACTGGCTTCATCATCATCAATCTTTGGCAACGCACTTTTCATGCTGTTATTTGTCTCCCCAAATGGAGATAATGGTGCTGACGGCACCTTAGCTATGTTTCCATTTCCTTTTTTCTCTGCCACACAATCTTGTAATGAATTTTGTGTATTATCATTCTCTGGCAAAGTGGAAGGTTCTCTTTGTGTGTTCTTCGAGGTCTCTGACAAATTTTGTGTTTCAGGCAATGAAGGAGGTGTAAGTGTAACAGTTTCAGCCTCGCTGGTTTTGCCAATACCATCTTTAGCGCCACCACCTGTGGAGCAGATTTTCCAGTTAGTAAGGTAGAATACAACACTAGCCATAAAATTTCAGCATGGTATAAATAATTTTAATTATCGAGATTGAGATTTGAGAAGGTAGACCCATTTGAGAAGCAGCGTTAGTTGGTGTTTGTGCATTTGAAGGAGTGGACGTACCTCCTGTTCCCTTCCTAATCCTTAACTGCAACAAACAACCAAGATTAAAATTTGTTAACATTATAGATATGGAAAAAAAAAAAAAAAAAATGGAAGAGAACTATTACTTCTGAGATATGTAAAAAACAAAAATAGGTTTCTTTTAGTCACACCGAATTGAAAACCATGTGCACGTCCTAAAAACGATCTTTCTGGAAAGAACAGTTGAGAAAAAAGTAAATCCGAGAAGCTTGGCCTGATACAGAAAATCTAAGCTAATTATACACTGGACCTGTTACAAGCAAACCCCTAAAAATTTGTACGTGCTTTCTCAAATTCCAATATTGCAGAAAAATAGAAACACTGAGTGGACATTTGTAATTTTGGGGATGGGTAACTTTTGCTTCAGTTCTCTTTCTCAAAAGAAAAAATTGATCAAACGACATAGAATGTGTTTGTATTAACCATAGGCATCTAATATTAAATCTGTAGAAGCAATATAGTTCTATGTCTTTCATTCATTAACACGATGTTAAGTGTTAACAAAGACTGTGTACGAGAGATGGACCAACAACATACCCTCACATTTTCTTCACAGTGCTTGATAACATGGGAGATATTCACATAATGACCGTGCAATAGCGAATAAGCCCACAAAAGGAGCTTCCGTGAAGTATTCATGTCCAGTATGTCGATCCCCTCAATGCCAGGCTGGACATAAGTCTCTGTCCCAAGCTGAGCTGGCACAATATAAAGATTTACGCCAGAAGGAAGCAGTGAACATGATGTGTCCTTATAGAAATTATAAGAAGATTTGAGCAGTGTGGCTGCAGTTTCCAAATCCTCATCTGAGACTCTCTTGATTATGACATTCTTTATCTTAGACAGTGAAGGGTTCCATTTATTTTCAAGAGCCTTGAGATGATTTACATCTTCAAAAGCCGAACTCCACAATTCCTCAGGCTGGAGATCGACACACAGAAGCTGTTCGATTTCCAGCCCACCACTCGAAGAGTCCATACCATGAATCTCGGTCGAAATTCTCGAGTGCAAGGGTGTTATTAAAACCATACTGATGACGAGTGATCTACACCAGGCTGCAGAAACATGCTTGTACACTTTGCAAAGGTTGCTGTTAGACAATTTTGGATTCTTCAAACGCTTACGGATCTTCTCATTTATTCCTTCAAGTGTTTCGAATTTGATATTTCTCTCTAATAGCTGAATATACTGATAGATATATCTGCAACAAAACCGAAAACCATTGCCATGTTACACCTAGAAAAAAGGAAAGATAAAAAGTTTGACAATAAAGGGAATTAAATTGTCAAAACCATAAAAGAAGGAAAAAGAATAGTATCTGCGCATCACAAATAGAAGAAAGGAAAGATAAAAGGTTCCATAATAAACGGACTAAAATTGCCAGAAGCAGAAAATAAAGGAAAAATGTTACTATCAGCACATATGAGCACGTCTCTACATTTTTATTATAATTATTATTTTGGCAAACATACCCATAGAGGCTGCTTTCAGTCAGTTCTGGGCTTTTGAGCTCAGGCAAATTGCAAATATCTGACCACAAATTCACCTGCTCCAAAAACAAGTTGAATAGCTTCTCCAGCAAATGCTCAACTTGGTCTGTAGCAGTATAAGAGCCACTACTGGCTTGACATATGGACGTAATTAAGGCCTTAATATACCTCCCAAGAGCCACTGGCACAAGATCTTCAAGGCACAAAGAGAACTGCATTCATGCCATAATAAGAAATTATCATTCCTACTTGAGCATTAACTAATAAACAATTTCTCCTCCTAATTACGTTAAATTGAAAATCTTGATGCTAAAACGCCATACTTATGTAGTTATGTTACATCAAAAGTACAATAATTGAGTTGCAAGAGGACTGAAGATGAAGGGCTTATCCACACAATAATATATTATTATTATTATCATTATTATTATTATTATTATTATTATTATTATTATTTGCAACTATTTTTTTTTTCTTTTTAATGCACACCAGAGCAGCTTTTGAGAATAACTTTTGTCAATTCTTCCACTGTTTCAGTCGTTCTGGAAATGTACTTATTCATATAATTTCATGTTGAAGGATTTTGCAGTCAAAATTCATTTATTATCCAACCAAGATGCTCAAGTATGCGGGTTATAGTTGTTAGTTATTTGAACAAATCATAGTAAGTTGTCAACATTAACGCATAAATACCCGTTTATCTGCCTTAAGACAGATATAAGCCCGTTCAAGGGTAGTGTTATCTCCAGTCTCCTCCAATAACTTCAAGTAGAACAAGATGTACTTCCTGATGCAAGTTATAAATTTACGAGAACTTTCTGCCAAGTTGACTTCAAGAGATCGCCTGTGACAAGGACCTGGAGTCTTGCGTCTGTTTCACAAAGAGAAATGACGATATCATCTAAAGTTGCAATAAATGAAACAAATAAAAGATAATACAACTGACAGATAATTTGGTCTCATTGTAGGAACTTATGAAAGCTTGCGAATGCAGACGAAAATTTGTCACATCCAACTTTTTTGTGTGTTTTTACTTATGAGGTCATATCCAATTGCTTTTAAAATAAACACAATTACATTATAGGTGCTCAGTTAGGCAAACCTAAAGGCCCAACAAAATATATCAAAGTCAACATCAAATTGCCACTATGAAAGTACTTGACCTTCTACCTTCCTTTCTTGACCATACTGTCAATCTCCCACATATTGATCGTAAACGACGAACGAGATGACTTAAAGCAAAAAGAGAGTTCCTCCTTTGCTTTCTCAAGATCCCCAGTACCACCTCTCCTGTAATACCCTTGAGCAAGCATATACCGGGCTTTGTGAAAATGCTTAAGGTCTCCTTCCACACACGTCTCTAAGGCAGAAAGGCAATCACTGTAAAGAATATTCCACGCCTTTTCAAATTTGGTTAAGGCTATCACCTCAGAGTTGCTATTGGATAAACCATCCTTGGTATGCGTTAATGTCTCTGGAGTTTCACAATCAAGTCTACTCAAAAGATTTGTAACGGTATCTTTTGTGGATTGAGCAAATGAATGTGCTGCAGCAACCTGGAAAACACAACACAAAAGGAAAAAAAAAAAGCCTCAACAATCAATTGTTACTTGTTAAGTATCATACATCAAATGGGGTGATTGATCCATAAAACTTGAAAAATAACAAAAGCCAGCACAGGTGGAAATAAATGATTTCCATGTATTTCCTTTTAACGTAATCTAATCTCCACTTCAATTATCATTTTCTCTATAATAGCATGTGTGCGTCATAAAATAGAGAAATAATATATATAAAAAAACACATCATATAAGTATGTGCCTTTAGAGCCTCTTCATTTTGCGTCCTGCATTTGCAGAGTAACTTCAGCCGAGATGCATGCATCCTGTAGAATGGATCTACAGCTGACGGGTTCATGATGATAGCCTTAGCATAGTATGAGAATGATGTATCATCAGGGTATCCAAGTTTCTCAGAGAGTTTACCCATATAAAATGCATGAGACCAATCCTCCCTGTCAACAAAAATATAAATTTACCAAGTCACCATAATGTTCCAACAAGGAATTTGTAGCATCAACTGACGAAAAAGAAGGATACTTGTGTTTTAAGGCTTTGTTGAAGTGGCTCATAGAATTCTGGCAAAACATCTTCCATGCTGCATCTTTTAGGGGCACGACAGACCTCTGATCATAAAATGGTACCACATTCTGAAGACCGTCATAATAAACTAATGCCAAAAGCTCGTGTATCTCACCCTGAAATTGGACAAGATAACAAGACAATTGTAAAGAATTAAAACAAATAATTTCAAGCACCATCCACATAACAACTTGGTTTAAAGCAATGATAACTTCTTGCAGAGAAGATTAATCGTTATCGATCAGAATGTCATATGATAATAGAAGCTCAAATTCATTTTCAGGACAGCCACAATTAAAGAAGCACAAGTACAAAATGATGGTCTCAATGAGAAGTACAAGTTAACTGGGCCTCATCCGCATGATACATGAATGTATTTAACAAAAACATTTTGATAGAATTGCCAAGAAATATATGAAAACCTGTTGAGTTGCTGTCTTTGCCAAAGCTAAAGTCATCAATAAGCATCGCCTGCTCCTTCTACGGCTTGATTCAACTCTGTGAGGTAGAGAAACACTTTTCCTCCATCCCGATACATTTATTTGTTTACTGCCATCATTAAGCAGCAAGTCCACCTCCTGCACACCAACAAGCAAAGAAGCATAAATTATATATATATAGGTTGTGCGGCTACTTTCCCTTTCCTCTTTCCCTTGTAATGGCATACGAAGAAGAATGTCAAGATCTTACCTCATCATATATATTTGCAAGGCTCTGCCAACTTTCAAAACGGAGAGGATTATATATCAAATCATATTTGAAGAGATTTGCATTATTATCTACAAATTCTTCCCCTTCCTTAGTTAGAACGAAACCAGCCCATTTATCAGTGGCGCTAAGTTCTTCGGACTGTGCAAGAAGATAATACAAATTCTGATAAACTTCCAGGAATGGGTCCGAGCTGCAAACAATGAAAAATTGTGTATACAATCATGTCCCAAGGAGATAATCCATGCAAAACTTACACAAATGAGGTACCCAATTATACCTTTCCAGTGACGACGAGTTTTGATGTTTGGGGGGTTCATCCTCTGAAAACACAATCTTCCTCATGGTACTCAAAAATCCTTCAGACCCAGCCTCTTCTGAGAGTTTATCTTCACATAATTCAGGATTATCTAAGAATTTTTCAATTGGATTTCCAGCCAAATCCCTGTCAGGCGGTTTAGGAAAGTGTTTGCGTATGGCTCTCAGCACCCTCCTAAGTTTAACCATCCCAGTTTTCTGAAAAGAAAAACATACATAAAAATATTTCAAGAAGGCAACAACAGCGAATTCAGGGGAGGCAACAAATAAAGAGAGGCTATATTGAATTTTTTAATCGAGTGCACAAATTGTTGAAAGCAAGCCAATGATGGCATAATAAAGATCTACTTACTGATGAAGCTCTTGCATATGGAAGTATATACTGAAACACGTCTGCACACTGTTCTTTAGTCTGGTAATCTCCTTGGCTTGTGTTTTTATGTTTCACTAATTCCTCTTCAGTAGATGAATCTAATCTCAGATTCAAACCATACAGACAGTAAAAACATTGATCTAATGCATTATCAATGATGAGCTCAAGCTCCTCTCTTTCATCATCATTTAGCTCATTCCCGCACGCTATATTTTGACTATTTACTGTTTCTTCATCACTGGACATGCTGTCAGGCACATAGCCAACATCACTGTCATATTTCACGTCTATTTGCTCCTTCTCTAAAACAGAAGAGAAGTTTTCAGCACTCGTACTTCCGGAAACATTTTTCTCTGCCGATTTGCTTTCATCCTTATGAATTTTGCCCACTTCCTTATCAAGCATAACCAAACGTGATTCTATATTAAGCTGAACATTTTTGGAAGTCTGTCGATCAAACTTGGTTTGTTCACCCTTATTCAGAGAGTTAGTAGACTTCAGCTTCATGTCTAAGGCCAAAAGATGCTTAATTGCAAGTTTCAAGAATGTCTCATCTTGTTCTTCACAATTTCCCCGAGCACAACAGATCCCAAACTCGGCAAGCATATCATGAATTGCAACAACCAGCTCCGCCTGATAGGAACATCAGAAAAGAAAAGGTAGAATGCAAATCTGAGATGAAAAGAAGATAATAATACTAAATAAACTTAAAAATACTTCAGTGAATTCAGAAACACATCCTTACTAGAGATTTGATCGTGACATTAATGTCCAGGTGCTCTAGTTTGAAGAACGCAATAGCAGCCTCCACAAAGCAGCATTGCTCTGGTTGCTCAGTTGACTCCAGAACACCAATCCCAGATGACTTTTTAGAGAAGCATGTAGCAACATTGCACATATAGGTTAGCAGTAAAGACTGGATATCACCAATGACTGCTAGGGGAATTTTTTTCTGCAATAAGATTTCCAAAACATAGTAAGCAACCTGAAAGAAACCAATGGAGTAAATATGCAAATGAGCTTGACTATATACCAATCTACAGAACAGATATCAGAAGCGTCGCTTATATCTTGCACACGGAAAACCTGCCTTAATTACACTGGTAGGGAGCACACCGGACTAACTTATAGTATCCATCAATGGACAACTTCAAGAGCAAATTCTAATTTGTGTAATTACATAATTGTTTAAGAACAAAATGTCCGTTCACGGGTATCAGAATAAAGTAGTTCATTAAAAGGTCCAGTCAAGAAACATTATCAGCTCAAAAAATTTTCAAAGTAAAAATCGATAAAACACAATTTTCCAGAAGAAATAGCTAACCATATGTCAAGTTAATTTTTTTTTTTTCTTTATGCCTTTAAAACAGAAGTGGCCAGGGGAAACTTGCTTAAATGTATATAAGCATGCCACTACACTATTCTATTCTACAAAATCAAATATAAAAGATGGAGAAATGTCAGGTATTAATAAGTTCATAAGATTTTTCTGGTTTCTGGGAATAAAACTGACGCTCTCTCGCAGAATGTAAGGGACTATATCTCAAATATGACACGGGGTTGAAGAGGCTAACACACTAATACCATTTTTCTTATATAAGAGAAACTCAATATGACAGTTGATCTAGTAGACAGACCTTGTGTCAATACTACCCTATGAAAAGTAAAATATATAGGTTTCTGATCTTTTTCCCCTTCCTATAGTTAATGCTAGACAAAGTAGCCAATTAGTTCACTGGGCTACTTTGTCCTGTTTCAATGAAATGCCAAAATTTCACATATTTAGACAGACAAAACAACTGGCACTAGAAGCTTTCGAAAATGATTACTTACAGAATTCTCACTGGAGTTGATAATACCCTTGATTTGTGATGCAGACCGAGAAATAGCCTTCACCTCTTCAGCAACTAAATGATTATAATGCTTCCAGAGGCTTTCTTTTGGCTGACTTTCCAAAGAAGTATTTAAACCTGGTGTGTTTTGAGGAGACTTGCTCTCCAAAACAGCTCCAGCTAAAAGTATACTGAGTTTCCTTCTATGACAATTCAAGTAGATGTCAATATCCATTGGTTCTGCCACTTCACACGACCTGATCAGAACATCTAATGCCGATAACTCAACTGAACTGTTTCCTTTATCTTCACGACCCAAATCACATAACACTTCGACATTAACATCCTTTGCCGATAATAAACAAGGAGCAAGCATCTTCACACATTCTGCATGCATGCTTTTCTCAAGCATTCCACTGATAGAGTTCTTCAACAAGTAATCAACCTCAATCAGATTTAATGCATGAAGGACCCTATCAACAGTCAGTTCTTTAATTATTTTACTGTGTGGCAAGCAAATAGAACCACGTGGGCTGTTCACCTTATCCTTACCTGTGAAAAGGGCCAACACGATAGAAAGTTCTTTTTGAGCTTTTTCTTTATCACCTTCCAAAAGAGACAGCCGTGCACTTAACCAGAAAAATCGTATCCAGAACCAGTTCTTGTTATTTAAATAGGACGAGTTGTCTTTTTGGTCATTCTCCGAGACATCCCTTACTGAATAGTCAATCTTCCCGTTCACTCCAGTGATATGAAATGGATATTCCAGAGCTACAGATTCCACAATCTTACAAAGATGATAGGATGCTTCTGATATGAAGTTGCTCATCAATGTTTCAGAAGACTGTAACCCCATATCATAATACAGCTCCGCAAGAAAAAGACTACACTCAGGACTTCGTTCCAATCCCCAGTGCCTTGTAACCTTCTCTAAGTCCAAAACTTTTGTTATACTATCCTGATATGAAATGCTTCTATTTGCAATTTTCTCTAAGAGCAAGTGACCCATGTGGTAAGCACCAAAATTATTGGAAGTATTCTGGACAAATTCAATAACATCAGGAGATTCCGAGTCCACTGAATTACTCAATACTTCAGCACTATGAAAAGAAGGATCAGAATTGCTGGGGCAATTTGCAGGTCGGGTTCCCTCCATTATATAAGGCACCAGAAATTGTTTCACAACTTTAGCAGGATCCTTACTGGTGGAAAAATAAGAATCATCTTTACCTGGTTTGCGGCTCCTGAGCCTTTCGAGACGACTGCTTCGTCTCTCTTGAGGTTGTTCATCAAATAAGGTTCCTTCCTTCTCATTTACAGGTTCGGAATTATCGAAAGGCCTTGCTGCACCATCTGGCAGGATAAATCCTTTATTTTCAGTAGAACCAATTACAGCAGATGAAGGCAACTGTATGCTTAGTCTAACATCCCCCGATGTAGGTGATGAATTCAAAATGTCCACTAATTCACCAACAAGAGCTATCCAGGAGGCTTCTGAAAGATGAATCTCAATGTTTTGCTTCATCCTTTTAGATGCTGTGGTCATTTCCAAGTCCTCATCAGTAGCTTTTCTCTTCTCTGGAAATTTTAGGCGTATATGTTTTGGTTCTAGTTTATCTATGCCCCTTGGAGTGAAAGGAATTGGTTCCGAGTCCTCAATAGTATTCTTGACATGCAATGCCCGAGAATGAGATGGCCAGTGCCTTAATATAAGTTTTGCAACAGAAAGACATGCGACCTCATCACCAATTGCGATAAGGACTTCCAAGAGTTTCTCCATGCAATTCCCTGCATATTCCAAATAAACCGAACGGTTTGGTTCTGCAATGATTAATTTTATAAACATGGTCAAAATAAAACCTACAATTAGAAAGGTAGCCCATATTGAATAATTCAGGCCCCGCATGAAAGGGACAAAACGGTGATCTGCGGGATTTTAACGAGAAGTGGGGTTGCATGGAGAAAGATTAAATAAATAGCTTACAGTTACTAGGGCTGCAAATTAGGCCTTGCTCAAAAGCCCAACGGGAGATACTTAATGAACCCATGGAACAAGATAGGGTTCCTAATTGGTTCCAGACAACAGAATCTCTACCATCAATCTCTACAGCTTGAAGATAGCAACATAAAGCTTTGTCATAACAGGAACGACCTTGCTGGAGAAAAACAGTTGCTAGGTTTTTTAGCGCCAAAAATCTGCAGGAAGCTATAAAAGTTCGGTTAAAGTAATTACTCAGCTAGCACAAAAATTTGAAGGCTCCAATACGACACTTGAAGAGCTTATCCTAGAGACAATATAACAATGTACTATGATGCACACAGAATTACAGCACGCGTAGAAAATTATGAAGTACAATGAGAAGAGGTTAAAAGAAATGACTGTTGATCAAAACCTGAGCTGTAAAATATGACCATCACTTGCACTTTCCACCTGCAAACCAAAAAAAAAAAAAANGAGGACCGTGAGTTCAGGAGATACCAATTAGTTAGCCAGAAAAAAATACCAATCAAACAACAATAATCCAGGTTACTGTACAAGCATCTTTTATACCAATTAATCAAAATTGACAACAATATCTGTGAAGAGATAAAGGCTACACAGCTTCATAATCACAATGGAGTCACTAAATCAGTGGCTCTTATCAGAGGTTGTAAATTTAACTATGTTATCAGGGAAACTGTTTTAAGGTTGTCTTTTTGTGAATACATGATTGGAATAATCTTGTCCTCCATAATCATCAAACCATGTTCTTGTCTGTTCAACTTAAGCATTGGTTAAGCTAATTCATCAAAGTTTGAACGTGATTAGGAATCCGTATCAGAAGGAAGGAATATTTATAGCCGGGATGGAGATGGAGATGGAGACTCGGCAGAATAGATGTATACTTACAACCACAGAAGAAAAACTAAGAGCACTCAAAAATAAACAAGAGCTTTCAGGATTGAGCTACCATATCTTTGTTCATTTTCAGCTTGACTGGACCTCATTTGGGTTGTCATAAAGCAAACATAAGCAAATCATATATATTACAAGTATGATGAGAACTAATCAATGTGTTACCTGCCGAGAATCACTCCATCCGGGAGGTCACCATTCAAACTTACATATATACTGGTTGAATAAATAATAGATTCAAAAGATGATAATGTGCACTCCCAAACAGTAAGCTTAAAGACAAGATTAACCAGAGTTCAATTATCCATACCTTGAACCGTAAATTAACAAAAAGGACAGCCATGGCCAAATTTATGGCACGATTACAGCAAGTGTAACATGATAGATACGAACTAAATCCTCACCAACTCATTAATATCAGAATGTATTAAATTAGTTGACAGAAAAAATAAGAATTCTGGCAATAAATATAGACTGGTTAGAAAACAGCTCTTGCCTGAGCTTCTTTGGTTGGGGCTAACGGCTGCCACTGATTCCGTGATTCTGTATCATTAATAGCTGCAATGGAAAACTGAAACTCGCAAATTTTTGACAAGGTTAAGCCTCTGTAGATCGAAAAATCGGCTAAGATTTGAAATTTTCGTGTGGCACGAAGTGCAAAATGCTGCAAAAATTGTACAACTCACCATAATGTATGATTTCGTTGGAGAAAATAACAAATACTTTCTTCTTCGCACTTGTGAGATTTAGGCGGGTTTTTTGTTGGAGGTTTGGTGCTAAAATTCCAGTTCCTATTACATCATTTTATTTTTATGGAAATCTGAATTTCACCCTTTTCATGGAATTTTGAAGTGGGTTTTTCTACAATCGCTCGACAACATAAGGACAGAAAGTTATATTTTTTAAAATTTCGGATATAATATTACTAGTACCACTGTATGAATATTACTTGAAAAAAATTAATATGGTTATTAAAAAATAATAAAATATCTACATTCTTACAAATACAAAGAATTCAAAAAGTGATATTATTTAGAGTGTTACTATTCACCCTACCGCCGTAAGCATATCAAAACCAGTGTTAGTCTAGGCCTACACTGAAAAATAAAAAAAAAATCTATATATATATATATATAGCTCATATTATTATATCAATATATAAAATAAAGCCCATATTATATTAACTTTGCTCATGAAAAAAACACCTAATGCAAAAATAATCAATATACTAATATAATAAAGGATTCAATTAACAACAAAACTAACATTACACAAATTTAATAAAAGTGTCTCGTGGGCACTTCACGCAAAACGCACATACACAAACAAAAATAGAGAAAAGAGGGGGAAGAGAAAAAAGGGTCAAAGAGCTTATCAATTTTTGGTTCAATTGTTTGAGAAGACGACTTGCGAGGTACCAAAATCCCTTTATTTTTTGGTGGAGTTAAAACTTATTCTACTTTATTATTTAGGTAATGGTAAATGTATATTTTTTTTATGTAGAAATTATAAATTAAATCCGAAAGGTGCTTATAGTTCTTTAGATTGTGATATGTCAAAATAGAGAATTTTATTGATTGTAAATTTATTTACTATTTTTTGTATATCAGATATGGATAGATATTTTCAAAAAAAGGCCCCGTCAACAAAGTGCTTGTGAAAATGTCTCGAAAGAGATACTTTGAATTCAAATAGATTTGAAGAAAATTCTAGTGTCACTGGGCATAAAGAAAATACAACCGGAAGTTTAATGATGATCGATGAGTTCGATTCTTCTCAACTTCCCTCTGATCCTGGATTGAGAATTCTAGACTCAAGGTACAGTCCAAAGATTAAAGACCAAATTCGAAGAGCATGTTTCCAGAAAGGCCCTTGTCAACCGTTTGATCACCATTTTCTCATGACAAAAGCCTCAGTGTCATCAACAAACGCTAGAAGATTTATTGCTGGTTGGTTTACTAACATGAGTGGTTGGAGCATAGCATTTCTAAAGATGTTGCATATTGTTTCTACTGTTATCTTTTTAAACCAATCAGAGAAAACCAATCAGGAGGGGAAACATTTGTTACAAAGGGGTTCAGGTCTTGGAAAGAAAAATCAAGACTTGATGTTCATGTCGGGAAACATGACAGTGAACACAATCAAGCGAGCATGAACTGTGATCCACTGATGAATCAAAATGTGCACATTCAAAGAGCTCTAGAAAAACCCACTAAACGAATGAGGGATGATTATCGCATTCGGCTCACTGCATCTCTTGATTGTGCACGACACTTGTTGCGATTGGGGCTACCTTTCCGGGGTCATGATGAATCAAAGGATTCTCTTAATCCAGGTAATTTGCTTGTTGCTCTGGAATTTTTAAGAGCTCATAATGATGGTATTGCTTCGGTGACAATGGAAAATGCTCCTAAAAATTGCAAGTTAACAGCTCCTTGCATTTTGAAAGATTTATCTTATGCTTGCGCCGCAGAAACTGTTAATGTGATATTAAAAAATGTCGGGGATTCTTTTCTCTATTTTGGTTGATGAGTCTCGTAACATATCGACTAAAGAACAAATGTCCATCATTTTGAGATATGTAGATTCTTGTGGACATGTAAAAGAACATTTTATTGGAGTTGAACATGTCACAAGTACTACAACAATTTCTCTTAAAGATGCCATTGACAAGATGTTGTCGAGACATAATTTGAGCATATCTAGATTGCGAGGGCAAGGTTACGATAGGGCTAGTAATATGCAAGGGAGGCTTAATGGTTTAAAAACACTTATTTTAAATGAGAATCCAAGTGCACATTATGTGCATTATTTTGCTCACTAGCTCCACCTAGCCCTTGTAGCTGTGGGTATAAAGAATATTCCAATTGCTGATTTTTTTCGGATGGTTTCTCAATTGATAAAGGTTGTTGGAGGTTCTTCTAAACGTTGTGATCTTCTTCGTGAAAAACAAATGAGCTATATTGATGGGGCACTAGAAGGGGTGAGATTTCAAGTGGATGGGGTCTAAACCAAGAAGCTAGTCTTCAGCGACTGGGTGATACACGTTGGGGTTCGCATTATAGATCTTTGATTAGCTTGATTTCTTTATTTTCTCCTGTGGGTGATGTGCTTGATGTAATATATGTGGATGAGTATTCTACTTCTATCCAAAAGGTAGAGGTGGAGATTTTATTGAAGTTGATTCATTGCTTTGATTTGTGCTAAATTTGCATATGATGAAAATCATCTTGGGAATATCAAATGAGTTGTCCCAAGCACTACAAATGAGAGACCAAGATATTGTGAATGCAATGGATTTGGTTACAGTTTGTAGATATCGACTTGAAGAGTTGAGAGATAGTGGATGTGATTTATTATTTGACGAGGTTTGTCAGTTTTGTGAGAAACATTCTATTGATGTCCCCGATATGACTAGCATGTTTATTCGATTTGATCCTCACGGTCGTCCACTTCGTAATGCACCCAAAATAACAAATTTGCATCATTATCGAGTTAATTTATCCTATGCCGTGATTGATTTGCAACTACAAGAGTTACATGATCGTTTCTCAGAGACTAGTATGGAGTTGCTACTTTGTATAGCTTATTTATCTCCACGAGATTCTTTTTCTGTTTTCGACAAGGGAAAATTAGTCAAGATGGCTGGGTTTTATCCTCAAGACTTTGCTACATCTCATGTTCTCATGCTTGAGGATCAGTTGCAGAACTATATTGTTGTTATGCGCTTCAACAATTTGTTTAAAGAATTGAAAGGACTCGGTGAACTTGCAGAAAAGTTGGTGCAGACGAAGAAGCACAAAGTGTTTTCTTTTATTTACAAACTTTTAACTTTGGCGTTGGTTTTACCGGTTGCAACAGCTAGCGTGGAACTAGTATTTTCCGCAATGAATATTATTAAGGATAGATTGAGCAATCGAATGAGTGATGATTTATGATAGACTAGTTTATGTAGAAAAGGAAACCTTCTTGAAAATTGGTAATGATATTGTTATCGAGCGATATCAGGCCATGAAAACTCGTAAAGAACAACTATGAAGGTATGTTTTTTGTATTTGCATTTTTTCTTATAATATTTTATATTTGCTAGATTTGCCCCTGCCCGTGGACAGTTTTGCAGCTGACATTTTTCCAAAAAATTCAAAAAAATCATAAATTCTCTTAGACCAAGCGATTGCCGGTGAAAATATGTCTGACGACGAGGTACGATTTTGGGCCGGCCGGCCATGGCCATTGGCGGCCGCAATATGCAGTCGGCCGGTACCCACCGCGGCCGCAGTCGCCGGTCGACCAGTTTTTTTAAGATTAATTATCTTATAAATTAGAATTTGTTATTATTATGTTAGAACTTAGAAATTTTTATGTTATAAATTAGAATTAATTATCTTATAAATTATAATTTGTTATTATTGTGTTAGAACTTAGAAATTTTTATGTTATAAATTAGAAATGATTATCTTGTAAAATTATTAACATTATAATATTTTGCAGGTATCATTCGAAGATTTTGGAGGAGACGGTATTGATTACAGTTCTGCTTTCATTACGGAAGAAGTATTCGGTAGTGATGCAGAAGCTACTACATGGGCAAAAGAAATGCCAATTATATTAGGTTTTGAATTGGTAATTTCTTCACACAAAAAAAAAAAAAGAAAGAAGGATTAAGGTGTTGAAGTGTGCGCGAGGTGAACGTTACAGAGGCAGTTTAGGAGATTTAGATCGAGCTGTTGCCAGACGTTCAAAGACTAAAGCATGAAATTTCCCTTTTCAGATATCGGTCTAACATGTGGCACAATCTACGTCTTGGAGGATCCGTTTAAATGTTGTTGCTAATAGGGGAATGCATAATCATGCAATGGATGTATATCCTGAGGGTTATCGACAGACGAGCGGACTTACCGCTTTATATAACGATATTGTCCGTGATCTGACTACTGCTCAGGCACTGCGTCCAGATAAAAGCCCAGAAGACAACGCTACTTGGAGACATGTGTATAACTATAGAGATCAATTGCGGAGAGATAGTTCTGAGGGTAGAGATGTGGCTACCAAGATTCTGCAATTGGCTTCGGAGAGCAATTATATAGTTTATACATATGTTGATGAGGAGACACAGGCGTTGACACATCTGTTCATGTCGCATCTTCAAGCAGTCAGTCTATTCCGGATATATTAATGGTACATCGGTATAAATCGACGTATAAAACTAACAAGTATGTTACTTTATAAATAACAAATTAGTATGAATCTTAATTAGTATGTTTTATGTTTTTTTATTCTATGTGGTAATGTAGAACCTTCGACCGGCTGGAAATCGGTTTGCTCGTGCTCTCCCTCGCCGATTGAACGCCTCGTACTTGCAAACACTCTCACACCAGAGGGGTTTTCCGGTGAAGAGCCTTTGATGCTTCAATGAGTATGTGTAGAAGATGAACTCTCAAATAGTATAATGAATCTAATAGCTAAAATCACAAGTCTCACCCCTATATATAGGGGTAAGGTACCTGTTCTAGGAGCTGCTGAGTCAGCTGCCCAAATTGCCTGAGCTGCCTGGTCGTAAAACACACACTGGAGGTGTGTCAGAGACCGTTATAGGATATAGGCCAACCCGGCCTTACCACGTGTCCTAATCATATGGGAGTTTGATTCCCCTGAGATCTTCGCGAAGACTCGACCAGCTCTAGGTCGACGTGATGCTATAGGTTAAGTTTTGACCAGGCTATCCGAGAGCTCTGGCTCGACCTATACTCCTCATACTGAAACCCCCTTTAAGTTGTCTTCCCGTCCAGAGGCTCTTACCTATGACGTTCGACCACGACCACCCCATTCGGATCTCGCTCGACCAGGTAATGCGCTCGGTTCATTTGACCGGCCTGCTCGACCGGTTTACTCTTTTAGGTATAGTATCTCATATCATCTAGTCCCATCCACTTTGGTCAAGTCTGAATGACTTAATCTAAGAGTAGATTTTCGTTCATGGTTTAGCTGTTTCACCACTCGTTGCCCATCGACCACTCGACGTGTTCCTTTATGCTTTTCAACGTTGTCCTCCTTCTACTACCGCCTTGAATTTCAAACTTTGAACCTGCCACCTGTCAGATCTGTCTTATTTTATTTGCTCGTACTTCGCACCACCTTAAATGCTTGTCCACTCGTACTTCTCCCCCTTTGAAATTTGACTCGTAATTCGCCCCCTTTGAAATTTGAAATTCTCAAAATCTCTGAAATTCTAAATTTATTTGCTCAATTATCGTTTATTAACTACTCGTCTCTGATTGCCTTATTTTATCTGCTTAGTTATTCAATTGCTATGTGACTTTATTTATGTGCATACTATGTGGATTGAATTATTATTTGTGTCATAATTATTAAGATTTATTAGAATTTATTTGTTTCGGCGATTTTCGATTTAATCGCGTAAACCGAACCTTTTCCGTTGTAATCCGTTTTCGAGTCGTTTCGACCCGAACCTTGAATATATCATTTTAAACAAAGTCCTTCATATATTCGGTTCATTTTAGCCCATAAAACCCGGCCAATTTCTCAAAATGAATGAGCCGCCCCAATGCTTTAAAAATGTGGCCTTTTTAATTTGAATTTCAAATTTAAGAATGCCCAATGTTTGGTGAGTTTGTTCCAGCCCATAATGTAATGCTCCGAACTCGTGTCATTCATTTTATGCATATTTAGTATTTTTCATGATTAATTAATTAATGTTAATGTTAATGTTATTTTATTTTATTGTTGAGCTCGATTTTTATGTATTGATTAAGTGAGTGTCCACACTCATTAATTATAAATATTGATAATTGGAAAAATTATTTAGATGTCCTCATCTATTTAATTTTCCTAAGTATTAAATAGTCATAATATTAATATAATTTTTATTATATTAATGGGATAGATTAATTAATTAATTAAAACCTTAGCAGTAATTAGCAGGAGTATTAATCTTAGATTTTTTGAGCATCAAAAATCGGCCCTAAGGAGAGAAAAAAAAAACGTGAGAAGTGTGAAAAGATAAGAGAAAAAAATCTTGTCTTGATCACCAAGCCAAAAAGAATCCCACACACATGGAAATAGGAATCCTTTTTCTATTCCAAGTCTTATAAACCTAGCTTTATAAATATATTTCTTCCCTCATGAGATTTATTTTTCCCTACGCTAATTATTTCACAAGATCAAAAATCTTATCTTCAAAAGAAAAAGAAAAAAACACACGCACACAAGAAGAAAAAAAAAAATAAAGAAGAGAAAACTCCATCCCTTCACACGTTCAAGCCTACCGCCAAGAGCCCGAGCTTTTTCACGAGTCATTCTTTTCTTCTTTTTTTTCGAGCACAGTAAACCCTCTTTTCGATTCTTGGGCTGAATTTAATGTTCATAATATTAATAAAGCATGATAAGATATGTAAATTAACAAGAGAATTATATAAGATTCAATGATTTTCTTTTATATTTAATGAAAGACCAAGTTGGATCTTGGACAATTTGATATTTTTAAAAAGATTTTTAATGTCTAAGAAGTTGATAATAAGGCTTGCTTAATGAAGATTATGTGCCATGTTGAATTGAATGATTATTGATGATGATTTATAGAAGTTATGCATGAAATTTCTGTTTTCGTGGCCTCTGTTGTGAGCCTTTTTTGGCGACCAAGAACTCGTTTCTTGAGAATGTGTTTTTCATGAAATATGGGGAAAATTTTGTTAGGTTTCAGTAGGCTTTAGAATCTTGGAAATCGGAGTTCATATGGATTTTATATGATTTTTACAAATCAGTTGTGTGCCCAGTTTTTATGAAGTCAGGACTGAGAATATACCTTTAATGTATGACCCACTTTGATGTGTCAAACGTACTCAAATGTGAAAATGGTCTTCACGAGATATGTAACCATATGTCTTTAGTTTCTGTAAGTTTTGGAATTTCATGATTTTATGGCCTATAGCTCGAGATACATGAGAATTACTGAGGTTCTGTATGTAATATAAGTTGATTTCTGGCAGTTTTTATGAACTGAATATTTTAGAATTAAACTCGATGATAATATCATTATTTGCCAATGTGGTCCTCAGCAACGTTGTAGATAATTAAGTTGTCTGCCTTGTGGTTTTTGAATCTTATGAAAAACATGTCTGTAGCTTCAGTTATCTTGCAATTACTGAAGTCCTGTCAGCTGTTTTATTTCAATCATTGACTGCGGCTATGAATTAGATGTTTGCTATATTATGTGCATTTAAATGACCTTATCTGTTTGAGTTGTCATCATGAAAGTTGTAGAGGCATGAGTTAGGGATAATTTCCAAGTAGAATCATCATTATATGACCTATGGACCGAAAGTTACATGCATTCTAAGTTCATCGCGCATGCTGAAAATTGTATAAGTTCATGTTTGGAATTCCAAATTGATTATTATTGTTAAAAAAAAAAAAAAACATGTTTAGGTGGCATAACTGATCCATATCATGATATTTGAAGTTTATATGACCCTTCAATGCCCTATGTAATAAAGTTAACCAATCTAAGTTATCAACCAATCGAAAAGACTTAAACATAAACGTTTTAGGGCCATGTTTGATAAACAAGATGAGATTAGACAATAATAATCTTAAAGGCCATGATTACACTGTTAGGATGTTTTTAATCTCCAATTTGGTGTCCATGATTGCGTGAAACTGACTGGTTGGACAAAGTTCCCATTTATGTTTGAGGCGCGTGATAATTGTCAGGATGAAAAACCAAATTACTGATTTACCCTTATATTATATTATCTAATTTAATTGTGAAACATTCCCAAAAAACGTAGGACCCGAAAACAACATCCATTGTTGTTGTTTTTGTCCCCCAAAATTTACCCTAATCAGTCGCCGGTTGCAGGGACAAAGTATTACCTTCGGGCATTAAAGCAATTGATGAATCCTATCGCGGTAATGCCTTGGTGTGTCTTGCATCTGGAAACTTCGGCCATTATTCCGGTGAGCCATCGTTACGGTTTTGTTGTGTCCAATCAACAGTGGGAATATATTCGCACCCATGTGCTTGTGTTCAAAAAATGTATCATCATATTCCCTGTTTTGAAGTTTTCAATCTTCTGTGTTGTTGTCAATTTCCTGAAGATTCGATAATGAAATAGGATACAATTTGGCAGCTACATTGACAAGACAAATGGTTTACAAATGGTGTATTGAATCTCTTTTTCAGCTTTCCCAGGTATTGACAAGTCATAATATAGTGGGTTGTGTTTATTTTTTATACAAGTAGCCTCATCTTTGTTCTCCTGTTCCCCTGTCTATATAAAGGCACTCAAACGGGCATTTTTTTTCATATACACAAGTGGCGTCCATAAAATAGGATATTGTTAACAGTTCCTCGATTCTCACTGAATACCATTGTAATGCCACGTTTGGGAATGGATGCCACACAGGAGGAGGTTCTTTACGATGCTCGGTGGACAAAAGATGTGGACAACCTCTTCATAGACCTCCTCACCGAGACACATGTTGGTGGTGAATGGACACAAGGTAGGCCAGGCACTCATGTCTTCCTTTACTGCCGTGGTGTTTTGGTTGCAGATGTTGGTGCAACCTTTACTGTGAATGAACTACAGGAACGGTTCGATTTCCTTCACAAACGGTTCCGCGTTTTTAGTTGGATGTTACGAAAACATGGGCTGCGCCACTGTATCCAGTCGAACGTCCTCACGGCTCCGGTAGCAGTGTGGAATGATATCTTCGAGGTATTCCCTTACCATTTATCATAGCACCGACGTTACTCCTATGTGTTTGAGTTTTGAAACTTTACACTTGTACTTAATTCTCAGATGGGTCTTAATTTCTGTTGCTAAATGATGAATGGAAATTAAGATGTCCTCTTATGTTTTTTGGGTTTTAAACACTTCTCTAATTACCAATATTTATGAAAATTTGATGCGAACGCATGTATTTTCTCTGCTTGCCAATTCAGGCCGTATTTTGTGTTGTGTTCCATTACCAACAAAATTGGCATATCTTTGAACAATGTTTCTTGTGAATGCTAGGAGTTGATGTTGGCATTACTTATTCTTGTCTGACAGTGCATAGCATTTTTTTATGCAGTCAGACCCATTCTCGGTGGCATACCAACATTCGGGGGACCCGCGTTGGGCGGACATACGATACTTGTTCACAGAGGTCTATGAAGCCACCTCCAATTCACCAAATGTGGTGGACCAAAATTCCATCAACGAAAATCATTTAGCGAGGTTGACCGAACAGTCCTACGTCTTCTCGCTTTCTTCTCTCACCAATGCACCATTGCATGGTTCAATCGGAAACGAAGGTATTCAGCCAAGAAATGGTCGAGACCGTGACGCTTCATCGGAAGGTTCAGTCAATACACATACACATGTGAGGATTCCCAGGCGGGGTGGTGGGACACCATTGCGCATTCCACGACCACCACGGAAGCCGGCACCATCGTCATGCAAAGGGTCTTCTAGTGACCCACCAAACTGAATTGTTTTCATTTTGTTTAATGACCGTACTACGCTTACCTTACCTTATTTCGTTTATTTTGCTATTACTGAGTAAAATTATTATTGGCATTAAGTAATGTTATGTTGTTTGTTCCATGTGGTTGTATTAATGAAATCATGCATCTTAAATTAAACTTCCTTTTAGCTTTAGATGTGTGTGTGTGTGTGTTTACAAACTTTACATGCGCGTATGTCAGTGGTATATTACTTTTTTCTATTGGATATTGGACGTGGTATAGTATTGTTCATAGACTCCAAGTGTGAAAACCTTATTTCTTCCCCAATATACAAGTACTTCAAAAAAGGTTCTACAAAATATGAACTTTGGTTCTCATGATGGATCGATTTTTATGGAACTAACCAGTCATCATATTATCTGTTAATGTCATGGCGTCATGTGTTTAATGTTATTATTAGGTATTTATATTGTGGAGTACAATGCTTCAATATGTACGTGTGTGAACGAGAATTCATTGTGTATGAACTAAAGTCTCCACCCAAGTAGTACAAATATCGACATTAAACATTCAAAACAAGGCACCCAATACCCAATCCCCCATTACATGTGGCGCTTCGATTTCAATAAGCACCTTACAGACCAAAAAATTAGTTAGATTGGTAAACAAAAATAACCAGACCATAGCCAGCTTATATATTTTAAATACGCACAGTACTTCCATATGCAAAATACATACTTAATAAGGTTAAAAACCATAATCATATGGTCGGGACCGAAATACCAAAAAGATTTGTAAGGCCGTCCCGAACAGCTTTTGTGTTCACACGGAGTCGACACAGGAGTCCACATCAGACTCCTCATCCATCAAATCCTCGTTGCCATCAACATTGAAGAGGGGATCCATAGGAAGTGGCAGATCATGGATTGGGCTACCAACATGCTGATCAACCTCATCATAGTCATCAAGTTCATCCTCCATTCCATTTTTCGACGAGACCACGTATGTGATAGTATCATCTAGACGAATCGGATTCTCATTATTCGCACCAGGGTTAGCTTGGACGTTCACTTCGGCTGCCCCATGTATGTTCCACAGCTGCACACAATGATTGTACCATTTGAAGCCATTCCAATGAAAAACACTTCCATATTGGACTCCTGCAGATTATGTTCAATTTTGTTTTGGTTAAATTTTGTTTTGCCAATAAAAACTTTATACAGTCCGCTGAGGAAAAAAAATTACAAAAATAAAAAAGGTAATAAATTATAATTACCTCTCCGACGACATTCCAATACTCTCTGTTGACGCTAACCAAACCGCCATCCTCATGCACTCGAACTCCCGGTATGGTCAAGAAGCGAAGGAATTCACGGTAATGCCCTTGAAGACAATGGATTTCTCCCGCACCTTCATCCACGTGAACTCCTTTTGCATGAGGTCCGATAACTGACGGGATATTTCGAACCACAGGGAATTGAGGACGGGAGCCTTGTCGATGTCATCTGTTTCAGCACACAGCTGAAAAAAGAGGCGATAGCAAACCTTCTCCTCGAGCTCGGTCCACCCCTCCAACCGGAAGTCGCGCGCAATGTTCTCCAGGCTCGTCATCCGATCCATGAGACTGATGCAAGGACCTGCTAGGTTGAATCCAGATAGTTAAAATAATACGGATAGTTAAAATAACGTATTACTGCAAAAAATTGTATAGTACATGACGTTTAAAAACGAAAAGAAAATCTGTTATGAACCAAAGACTACCTTTCTGCGTTTGTGAAGTTTCTTGTTGATGGTGAAGTTCCATGCACAAAGCATGTAATTATATAGCGTATTGGGGTCATTGCAGGACTTCATTACACCATTTACTTCGGTAGGTACCAATCAACTCAATTTAAATGGAAGTCATCATTTGCCTTGTTTTAGCTTGAAAATTGTAATCTCATTTATTCCCCGCAGTAAATATGTGTAGTTGGGTGATAATCCTTGATTTTCACTGTTTTAAAACATATCATATGAAAATCAGGTTAGTTGGTTTGCACATTATTTCCCAAATATTTCGGACATTAGTATACGTACTTCTGAATTCATTTTATTCTTATTTAGGGCTTTAAACTGTGTCTATATTTCGCAGACTTATAAACCCGACTTGTACTTAGTGGCTGGAGTGATTAATTTTTTTAATTATTATTATTATTATTATTATTTTAATTATTATTATTATAAGTATTATTCGCATTACTATTATATAATTATTATTTATTAATGTTACGTCATTATTATCAATTTCTTTTACCACACAATTTTTTTCCACACAAATTTTTTTTTCTTATTATGTTTTATTTACATAAGATATACATTAGTGGTTAATTTCAAATTAAATCTAAAATTCAACTCCTCACATTCTTGAATTTGAATTTTTAAATAAGGAAATGTGTTTCCATATTTTTTGGAAGTTAGAATATGTTGGATTCATTTATCTATAACTAATCATACACCTATTCAAAATTTGAACCCAAACAAAATTCTTTGAATTTTTTGCTAACAAAATCACCTTCCCATAATTTATTTATTTCGAAAGATGTTACCACACAATCTTTTTAATTTTGTTTTTAATTAAATTTTATTTACATAAAATATACATTT
Source organism: Striga asiatica (assembly GCA_008636005.1). Lineage (NCBI taxonomy): Eukaryota > Viridiplantae > Streptophyta > Magnoliopsida > Lamiales > Orobanchaceae > Striga > Striga asiatica. The sequence continues at coordinate 1,147,564 of BKCP01000336.1, read as the reverse complement.
GTTAATATTAAATTGAATTTAAAATTCAACTCATCACAAATTTGTTAATATATATATATATATATATATAGAGAGAGAGAGAGAGAGGATTCTCTTTTTTTTACATATTTAAAAAAAATCTAATCAAATTTTATATAGTAATAGATGTAAAAACTTGTAAGTAATAAAGTAAGATTAATTTGAACCCGAATTACATAAAAATTTGCACATTAGTAATGCATATACTAACATATTATATATATATATATATATATATATAAAATATGTGCAATTCTTCATGACTTCATCCACTAGTACCTCGCAGTTACTTACGTGGCTAGTTTCATTTCAAATTCAATGCTTTTTTATTTCCCACACACGGGCAAACGTGCACTTTATTTTAATACTCATCAATTTTTGTACCTTTCAAAATTCAAAAACCGAAACCTGTGTGGTGGTCAACGGGCCGATTTAAGCGACGTCTACAAATTGGAAACCTGGAGAGAGAAATTCCTCGCCACATTTGAAGACTCTACATCTGCGTACGAAGGCCCCATTCTACCGACACACCACGGATTGTGCCATCGACCGAATAGGTGCTGTGGAAGAAACTTCATCAGCAGATTTCACAGGTACAGATTTTCAGAACCTGCCTCTCTCATTTGTTCGACTACACAGGTAAAAAGGGTTTAGGGTTCATTTGTACACAATTAAGATTAACTTCCGTAAATTAGTTTTATGTGATATTGGGCTTCAGGGTTCTCTTAATTTAACTGGAAATAGGGTTTTTCATGTTAATTAGGGTATTTGATTTTTTGGATCTCATTTGTCAACTTTCCGAAGGTGAATAGATTGTCGGATTTTCTTGCCAACACAGCAGATTATGCGAATTAGTGTTCGAAATTAAAAAGGGGGCATGTAATTGTTGTTAGGGATTCGGCCTGCTCTGAGAAATTATGTTGTGTAACTTGGCGATTGTATGTTTGTTGATATCTCTCCGGCTCCGTCTGAATTCGTAACTGCAATAGCTTGTATTGTTCTTAATTATTATACAGTTTATCTGTGTTCTCTTGTGTACATTTATTCTGAAAGGCTGTATTTAGTTTTTAAAAATATTTGGGTTGACGTTGTCGGTTGAATAATAACATTCCAATTTGTTTGTTCTTCTGTTTTAAAGGTTCAAAATGTCACAGACGTCAACCACTTCAAATTTTGGAAGACCAAGTACACTCAAGTATGAGGAAAAAATATGTCACCATTGTAGAATCAAACTTGCAGTTAAGATTGTTAGCTCCCGAACTTCAAATTATCAGAATTTGTATTACGCTTGTGATAGCCATGGGTTTGTTGGTTGGGCTAATCCAATTAATGAAGACGGAGTGCGCGTAAGAGACGACGTTAGCCTTAGCGACAAAGTTGGAGTGCATCGCGAAAGCAACAAAGATGTGAAAATAAAAAAAAAAAAAAATTGAAAAGATATATGATTTACTAATTCTCATATTGGTTCTTGTAATGGTAATGCTTGTTGTTATTCTAATAAAATGACAAGAATGGGAATTTGTCTTAGTTGGACATTACCGAACACGCTGTGATGATGATGGAAATGAATGGGCAATTGGTGTTTTTTTATTGGCTGCAGGCTATATGAACATGTGGCATACCATTGAGAAATATTGAAGATGCCTTGATGCTTAGTCAAATAACGTGGCTCGCTTTCACAGTTCCACAGTTCACTTCTAGTATGTCTCACATTCCGCTGCACAAACATATTCAATGTCCACAATTGTACAAACATGCACAGTACATATACATCTTTAGGCACTGTTGTTACATTACAAATGAAAGTATTCGAAACACATAGCCATTCCATATGTTTCTATTTAAAATAAAAAGTACTTCCACCCATCATGATGAATTAGAATGTTGGTCCACATTGCATACATCCAACCAAAATCTAGGCAAAAAACAATGAAACAGTTCATTGCAAAGTCATGAACCCTAGGGATTACATTAACAGCCTTAACACTTATACACATACCAAACGTGTAAATAAGTATAAGGATTGGAACAAAATGGCTACTACGTGCATCGTTCAACCTCATGGCTTCACATCCGCACACATAACTTACTAAAACCGATGAAGTTGGTACCCCAAAAAGACAAAAGGTAGGTTGACGACGATAAACACATATTCCTGCTTGTTTTTCTTACTACGGTGACCCGGTCAATATTTGGTGCACCATCGAGCTCCGTCCATCATCGTCGAGACTGAAAAACAGTTCCATCTCGTCAACATTTTTGGATAAGTACCGAGCAACAACGACCCTTTCATCAGTTGATAAGTTAGGAATTTTTTTGAGTGCATCGTAGACGGCAATTCGTTGCGCTTTTGCATCAACTTCGTGATCGACACGTGTGGAAAGTTCTAAAAGACGGTTGTTCGTCTCTTGGCAAACGGATGACAGTAGACCAAATATTTTATTCTCCACCTCAACATTACGCTTTCTTTTTCCATCACGCTTAAACTTGCCGGATGCACTACTCTCACCTGCTTGAGCCGAAAAAGAGTCATTGTTATTTTGAGGATAATCAAAATGTTCCGGGCTTGTGTCAAGAGTGGGGTTAGGGCTCGGTACTTCGACGTTTGTGTCATGTAACACCTCATTAACCGCGTCTGTGAAACCTAGTGCCCCCTCTCCCGTTGCCCGGTCCTTTCCGAATATTTCTACCCAATCCGGAAAAAGAGGCCAAGGTTTATATCGCATTGCTTTGACCTTTGGATGCGCCTAAAACAATGAAAACAAACAAAACTACGTAAACGATTAGTATTAAATCAAAAGAAAATGAAATGTGTAAATCAAACCTTGACGTAGGCTTTCCAAATGTCAGCATTCTTCACAATAAGCATGTTCCCTGTTTCACTCCATTTAAAGCCAGAAGTACCAAGCATTCCCAAAAGCAAACCATAATTTTTTTTCCAGACAGTGATCTTGGATGAGATGTGAGGTTCGGCTCTTATAGATGTTCCCGGGAACATCTGCTGCATGTGTTGTTCTAATATAGTGGTGTAACCATTTCGAAATCCGTTGTCGCATTTCCAGCCACGTGGAACAAGATCGCGCAAGCCTTGAATCAAAGCACGCTCCTCGTCTTCATTCCATACTCGACGTTGTCCGGCAGCCTGTGAATTGCGTCCCCCACTGGCAGTGGATTCCATGATGAGTAACTAAAAGGCATGCACAAGAATTGTAAGATATCACCAAGCCAAATAAGAATGAAGTATAAGCAACAAATTAGCAACATTAGTAAGATAAAAAGGATTGTCTATTATTTTAAAGCACACAAAGAAGTAGAAAAAAACTTAAGTGATACAAATCACACATTTTGAAACAATCAGTCAATAAATTTGCTTCCAACATGAATGTCTTATTTTGGGTTTTTCTAAAACTACAATTAAAAAAACTTGAGTTCCTATTTTCATCATTCGTTGCTTCATTCTTCAACTCCTGCCATCCCATTCATTAAACATTGACATAGCCAAAGCATCCCGCATATTTGTCCATTCGAGGGTTGGCTCAACAACATCGACATAGTCTAAGGGGTCATGGGCCTCGAGGTTTGGCTGCCGATTCATTAAATTGTCCCCTTCATTTTCCATTGGGTCCACATGCATGGTAATCCGGATGAAGTTCTGAAGGAGGCAACAGGCAAGGATAATTTTATTTTGAGTGCGTATGTCGAAATAAGTCTTGCTCCTAAGGACAGCCCAACGCATCTTCAATACTCCAAAAGCTCGCTCAATAACATTTCGCGCTCTGGCATGTCTCAAGTTGAACAGCTCTTTATGGTTTGTAGGTAGTCGATTACCTTCACCAAACTCATCCAAATGATACCGCACACCCCTATAAGGAGCCAAGAAACCCGGACCATTTGTGTAGCCGCCATCGCAGAGGTAATAGTTCCCTGTGTATGGGAACCATATGTGAGAAACAGAAAAAATAAATTAAATGAAAATTACTTTCAAGATTTGTTATTAACATATTCGTTGCAATGAAGCAAAAAATAATCTATAAATTATTATATATATGCTATCTAAAACTAACCAGATGGTACACGAAGGCCCCCTTCTCTGTGAACGGCGTCTTGTAAAACCCTACTGTCAGCCGCTGAACCTTCCCACCCGGTCAACACATACGAAAAATTCATTTCTTGAGTGCACACACCAAGCACATTCACAGAAACAAAATTTTTCCTGTTTCGATATCGTCCGTGTAGGCGTCCAGGGACACGCACTGGAATATAGGTTCCATCTAAGGCTCCCAAGCATCCCTGTGAGAAAATACACAACAAAAAAACAACTTGTACACTTAAGTTATGCTAATATAATATTTATATAAAAAAAATAGCGGGTATTGTTGACCTCACCTTAAACCATCTCCATCTCCAATCGGTGCATGACTCGGTTACAGCAGTAGGTTCGACCTAGAGGAGGGGGTGCAGACGCAAGACGGCACGTAGAACATTGTGGAAGAATTTGCTAATTGTTTGACCGGATCTTATAAAATCAAATTTCACTACACGGTTTTTCTTATGGTGAGCTAGCACACTAAGAAACATTGCCACTTGCTCAGTTATTGGTATATTTCTGGTGTTCTGGAGCCCGCCAATATGTTCCAACAAGTAGCATAACCGGACAAAGCTATTTCGATCCATGCGAAGTTGTTCAATGCATGTCCTATCACTTATTTCTACTAAGACTTTCATGTGTGCAATTTGAGAGGGTAGGCGGTCTGACATACGATATGATGCATTTCCAAGCCGACGTCTAACTCTACGATGGTGTCTCGGTTGAACAACCAATTTAATGTAAAGGTAGGCAATGATAAAAATCAAATTACGAAGATTAATTATCTCTTCGCCAAGCAACAATACTACCGCCTCTTCGGAACCTATGTCCATGCTTAAGCTGATGAGAGCAAACAAAGATATGTATTTCTCCATGTAAGAGGTGAAGGAATATGCAAACACTTTTTACACAATTCTTGGATTCTAAAAACAACGTAAATCATAAAAGCAATCAAACTATTTGTTGAGACCTTTAAGAAATATTATTCATGTGTAATTTCTTAGGGTTCATCAAGTAACATATCAACTTCTTCATTTTATCTTACAAACAGGACGCCCAACAAAGACCACATGTATACGTGATGCATAATAACAACAGTCCCCAAAATAAACACATCCCACCAGTTCAATCAACAACATTATATATATATATATATAAAAGTCACTTTGAGTTACAAATATACCAAAAACGTATCCCAAAAAGCCCCACAGTGGTGTAATCTCCAGGAATTAATGGGAAATTAATTTTAAAATATAATCATTACGGGCTTCAATTACCAGTGATGAAGGAGGATGACGGTAAGAGGAATCACAGAAAATCCGTGCCTCGCAAATCACCGATCAGAGTGCGCTCGTAATAAAACTGCAGCCCATAAATTGAAAAATTTTAGGGTTTTAAGAACGACAGATTGTCGAACACAGAGGAACACAGTAGGCAAAAACCAAGTACAATATACATGACCCGTGGTCGTGTTAAAGGTATTGTACAACAAAACACACGTACCGTCAAGTAGCAGAAGAAAGCAATGAGTTTCGGCACTTCAACCCCTCGCGCAGATCTTGTTCGACAGTCTTGCGGCGAAGAGGACGATTGGTCTTTATATCGGACAAGTTGTAATTTTTCTGTACGCAGAGGTTATTTTAGTACGAATTTTATAATTTGAGGGTGAAAAATGACTTTTAACATTACACATACTGTTGAGATTAACAAAATCTCGTGTCCATAACGAGATCAAATAATGCCCCATATGCAAGATAAAGTGGTTTTAATATTGGGCTGTGTCTAATCTTACGGGCCTCAGACATGGAAACCAAACGATGGACTGGGCCATGATTAAGAGCTTAATCTTGTCTAATCTCCCCTATCAAACACGCCCTCAAAGTATACGAGCAAGGCGAAGCCGAGCGAGCTAGTTTTCAATGTTCATGTATAAGTATAAGTTTAAGTTAAGCCATGATAAGATTCTAAGACATGTCCCAATGAATTTTAGTCCACGAGGAGTCGAGCCCTCGAGTTCTTTCAAGCTCAAGCCTTTAAGTCGAGCATTCCAAAAAAGGTGGGGGAAGTTCTACGTTATTTATCCTTTTTGATTATCTATGTTTTGAATGAAGTTAAGTAGCTTGCATAGTACCCATGTTTATACAATGTTCCAACATTCGAGCAAGTCGTTTGTTGCAGTACCAAGGTTCACGGACTATAACTCTAGAGGGTGGCTAGATGCTAGGGTTAGAGTATGTAAGTGCGTGCATGTAACCTTCGTTGGTGCACACTTCGAGCGGTTGTCCCCGTCGATAAGACTGTACGGAGCCATGATGAGGGCTGTCTTCCTTCAACCCCGCGGGTGGTACTCTCGTCAAGCCTAGTTGGCCGTGCTGCGAGAGGCAATGTTCTCCCACCACCATAAAGTGGTATAAGGAGTTTGACGAGGGGTGGAAGTGTAACGATAGTGTACTCACGTGCGTGCTATGACTTTAGTGTTTAGTTGTCTAATAGGGTTGTAGTAGCAAGAAAGTATTTCGACTTGTGGGCAACCACTCATCGGGAGCTCATGATTATGTTGAGTATACCTAATGATTTCATGCATGATGGTTGGTTAGGATGGTAACTTAGAAGGATCTCTCACTGAGTAAGTGGAAATGCTCGCACCCTATTTGTTTTCCACACCCAGATATATGGCGAGCTGGCATTGGAGCGATGACGAGGGTGGTCACATGGTCATAGGATTATAATATGATTTGAGTTTCTACGCTTCCGCAATTAGTTATGTTTTTATTGAATATTCATGTTTAAAGCAAAGTGTATGTCATCGATATGCAAAGTTCAATGTTAAGCCAAGGTCACGTGTAAGCCCTCAAGGCATTGCCATGGAAAGTTTATCTTTTATGTCTAATGTTTTCAAAGTAAGACAAAGTCATGAGTTGTTCACGAAATGTAAGTTAAGTTTCAAATGCAAGTAAGTTTATTTTAGTAACGCCCTAAGTTTAAGTAAAGATTTCCAAGTATTGTTTCAAAGAAAAATTTATTCTGAAATTTTCAATTGATTTCAACGTACGAAAAGTGGGGCGTTACATAAGCACTCCATTTGACCGACCTTATTGCCCTTAATTGTAGCCTTGATATATTTTAATTATATGGGATAATTAGGGGGCGATTGTTTACAAATTGGTCTAGAAAAAATTTGATTTTTTACTCAAATCACTGTTGGGCTTGTGATTGTATATGAATTGATTGTTTGTTCTGGGCCCACTTAAAAAATCCGACATCCACGTTGCTCCCAACCAACACACCTGCAAAAAATTGATTTCCTTCCTCTTCTTTTTTAACCCATTTCTTCACATTTCAAATCGATCGAGCTGTATGATTCCCGTACATCTTGTTGCCCCAAAACTTTTCCTCCATAAATCCCCTCAACCACCTCTGCTGCGTATGGAGCTCTCCCCACAAAGAAGCATTTCGGCAACAGAACGAAAAGAAGACGGTGAAGCACGGATCGATCGCCGCCCTGAACAAAGTACCGAGAGCACCGGTAGCATCTCCGTCACGTCTCCGAAAAAAAAGACTCCGGCTATAACGCCCCATTTTATTTTAAAGGATTTACCGAATTTATTTATAAAAACCAGAGTTAATTTTCCGCAAATTTCAAATTAAATTTTAAAACTCAACGGGCGCTACTTAATTATCAGGAACAATTTAAAAAAAACATAAACACATCAGATTAAACCTACACATGCATAACTAACAGTTATAAAAATAAATCCAAGCATTTATTATGTTCCCAAAACAACCATAAATCCAAAGGTTTAATCCGACATAATCAATATCCAAAGCAAGGAGGAAAGTAAAACCAAGTCATAAAACAGTTCGACCATCGGCGGAAGCATAATATAACAATAAAATAATAAACCAATGACTACCATCTCGCTCGTCTTTACGCCACCTCCACCAGCTCAGCTCAACCTAAGGAAAAAGGAAGAGTAGACAAACAGAAAAATAATGGGGGTGAGCATGACCATCAAGCTCACCATTATTGCACAGTTTATATCGCATAAAGATTTTAAAAACAATACGGTATGCATAGAATCCAAGGTCTAACTCCCTACCCGGCTCTATTGCAAACCTCCTATGTTCATGCAACAACCTTCCGGATACAACGGCATGGAAGTAACTGAAAACCTTCCCACCCCCCGGATACAGCGGTTCGTAGGATCCTTTCCAGGAGACAGTGGAGATGTTTTTCTCCCCCAGGTACAACGGTTTGGGGCGTCCTCCTCCCGGATACAACGGGCAGGAGACCTCTTACTGTTTATGCATTCGTCAAAGGCACTATCAACGGGATACTTAGACTAGGGTTCTCATGCATACAAAAATTTTTGAAAGAAACTTCATACGAAATAATAAGTGCAATAATTATGGATACAATGTAAATGTACCCACCTGGTAAATATCGAGATAAATCATAAAATGAGTGTAGGCGGCGAGCTCGACTCGTCAAGCACCTACATTTAACAAAATAGCCCTATAAATGACTATTCAACAATCACTTAGTCCAACTAAGTTCACATAAGCATTTACTCATGCATTTAATCAAGGAAATTCCATTTCCAAAAATATCACAAAAGTTTTTCAAAACTTAACCCGGGAAGCATTTTTAAAACCGACATAATTCTCAGCACACAACTCATATGAACATGATTCAAGTTGCATTGGAATTCTAAGACATGGATCGACAATTTTATGAAGACACCGAAAGCAAATAAGACCATTTAATAGGTTATAAATCAGCAAACACCCAAAATAGAGTTACAGTCCAAAACTGGGAATATGCAACTGACCAGACTTCAGTAAATGTTAGCTAACTGGAGCTACAGGCATGCTTTCAATGAGATTCCAAACCCACATGATAGATAACTCGAATGTCTACAACTTTTCTAAAGATTACATTGGCAAATAATCACATTATCAATAAGTTTAATCACAAAACATTTAATTCAGCAAACCTGCCAGAGACTAACATGTGATATAGACAGCACTTCAGTACTTATCATCTAGATCGAGCTACAGACCTCCAAATGACAAGATTAAAGTATCAAATTAAACCTAAAGCATACCTCTACAACTTTCATTTAGAACACAGAAGCATAAGGTCATTAAGACAATGTAAAATCAGTTAACACTCAACATCAGATTTCTGCCAAAATACAAAACCCTATCTCATGAATGTCTATCTTCATAAGAATACAACTCGAGCTACAGAGCACATATCAACATGAAATTCATCTCATTTTAAAGATAAGAGACAGACCTATAACTTTTATGAGGAGCATAAATTCATATGAGCACATTACGACACGATAAACAGGTCACACATTAATTACACACATGCTGTCGGGTAACAGAAAAACTGAACGCACAAAATTCTTGTAAAAATCATAACTTATTCGATACAACTCAAAATCATGAAATTCCAAAACCCAGATACAGAAAACTGAACATACTACGTTTCATAAGAAGATAGAAACTTCAAATAATTGGACTCTGATGGAGTAAACTGAGGCACAACAGAAACAGCGAACATGCGATTTCACATGAAATAACAATGAACACATATAACGAATGTTCCAAGCTCGACCACGATTAATATGACTTCTTAACAGAAATAAACGAGCATAATGAGGTTTATCACATCAACAACTGGGTTTAACATAAATGAAAGAGAGTCAAATAATCCACGTCAATTCACGAGATACCGAACGAATAGACGTAACATATACGCACGATATATATATGTATCTAACATGCATTACATGAGTTCAAACGAAATTACAAGAAGGTTCGTAAATGTTACCCATCTTCGGGAAAGAGATCGGAAAGACGGGTCGAACGAACAGAACTCAGAAGGCTCAAACAGATCTTCGGCGAACGGGCCCAGGGCTGCTCGCGAATGGAACTCGGAAAAAGGAACCGAGGGTGGCGCTGACCTCGACGGCGGCCGACGACTGGACTCGGTGATGAATGGACAAAAGACAACGAGCAAGACGTGGTGGTCTGCTGCCGGCGATTCTCGTGCGCGGAGGAAAATCGTCGGGTATTGCTGGTGGTCCCGTCGGCGAGGGGGAGGCTCGCGAGGGGAGATTGATGGAGATGCTGGAGTGCTCGAGACGGCCGCTGCAAGACGCCGGTAACAACTCGCCGAAAATGGCGCAGCGGTGAGGTAAGGAGGATGATGATCGGAGGTGATGATGATGATGGTGGTGGAGGTGGTCTGGGAGCAGCGACGGGAAAGAAAGAAAATATTTTAAGAGGTGAGGAGAGTGATTTGAAAATGGAGATACTGCCAGGTATATAGACGAGGGGGAAGAGGAAACCGTGCTTCTGTTGGAGAAACTGCTCACGAGAGACTCGCTCAGGAGTTTTCAAACGAACAGATAAAATCTTATCTGACTTGGTCGCGTATGAGATAAAAGGAAGAGGAACGGTTTAATTTAAACCTGTTGGGCCCTTTTTTATTTAAACTCCAAAATGGGCCAAAAATATTTATCAAATTGGGTTAGAGAAAATGATCTCAAAATGGCTACGGAAAATACTCAAAATCGGCCGGTTACTCTCGGGATCAACTCAAAAGTTTTCGAGGCTCGGTTCAACGTGGCAAAATTAAAATAAAATCGGCTAATACATAAGTCAACACAATATTTATTTAATACACACATTATTTAATAATAATAATAATAATAATAATAATAATATGCATTTAGTGATAATTAGACAAATAATAATATTTAGACATTCAATAATAATAACAATAATAATAATCATCAATAATAAATAATTTTCAATTAATCCACAAATAATCGCGGTATTACACCTGCCAACAAAGGTAGATTATACTCATCTTTAATGCGTCTGAAAATTTATGCATATAAATGGGGTTGTTTCATCAGAATTGGCTTTACAATTGGTGCGTCTATTCCAATGACCATAGCTATTATGTTTTGTATAGACTGTTGAAGTTTAGAGGGATTTATTTATGTTATGAAATTTGGGCTCCTATATGTAGATGGTAACATGAGGACACAGGAAGAAATGTTGATTTTATTTCGGTTAGGGTTATCGTTGGGAACAAAATTGATAGGGTAATTGTATCTCCACTTGGTTCTAGACATAACATCTGATGACATATGTTGACTAATTTTGAAAGTTCAATTTCAAGTGTAGAGTATTTCTGATGTTACCTGTTATTTTTTTTTTGTGTGTACAATGTAGAACAAATATGATTTTGTTTCATGTATTTCGAATTTTTATATTTATTTTAACATGTCAAGAGTACCATACCACACTGTAGTTGGTTTGTTATATGTCATAATTGTAGATGTCATATACCAGTGGTACTGGTACTTCAACTGATAATAGTCAAGGAGACGCAAAATGGCCTCCCGCCGCATTTGTGGGTGTTTTGTTGGAAGAAGTCCAACTAGGAAACCGTGTAGCCGGTAAGTTCACACCTAATCAATGGACGACCATTCTTGGGAAGTTGATAGTGAGGTGTCCTGTTCTCTATCCTTACAAAGTCGCTCAGCTGCAGAGTAAGTACCAACGTATGAAAGTGTATTGGAGAAGGTTTCACAACATAGTCACCAATGCCACCGGATTGGGATGGAATCCACATAAAAAAGTGATTACGGGGACACCTGAACTTTGGGCGCAATGGACAACCGTAAGTATTTTTTCATCCTCGTGTTAACATACAAATTGTTTCCTATGTTATTGCTATTTTGAGGAGTGTTATGTGCTTGAGTTTAATGTGGTATGTACTTCTATGTTAAATACAAGGATCAGTTGATGTTGGTGTTTTCTTTAAATTAGAAGTATATTTTAATTGTCTTTGTTTGTTTAAAAGGAAATTATAATAGTTTGTGTTGTTGTTATGTTATTCTCCTCGTCTTAAAATTTACTTTGTTTATGTCACGTGCATAGGCAAATCGAAGAGATCATGACATGGAGGGTAAGGTGTGTGTGCATTATGAAGAGCTGACTACTATTTTTCACGGCACAACTGCTACGAGGTTGAATGCGAGGAAACGGGTGGCAGAGGGATGAAGCTTCGGTGGTGACCCATCCGGACATGTGAGCCAGGATTTTGTCGCGAAGGAAGAAGACGAACTGATGGTCACCTGACATCTCATGCACGACAGGGTAGGCAGAGATGGTACGTTCGTCCGAGGAGATGCACAGAGTCTAGTTTCGACACGACCATGTATTCATGGTCAGAATTGAATGTATCCCTTAGAGAAAGAAACAACATACCCCCAAAGCTAACGACAATAGAACAAGCTATGCGCGACCTTCAAGCAATGCCAGATATGGACCCTGATCTTTTCAAGTTTGTTTGCAAGAAGTTGCGGGATCCCACCAATCGAGCAATGTTTGCGGCGATTAATAGTGACGAGATACGTCGTCTTATTATTAAAATGTGGCTGGATGAGAGCCCCAACGATGCATGAAGGGGGATGGCGAACTTTTTTATTGCTCTTTATTTGTTGTTGGACTTCTCTATCTTCATATACTCTACGAGTGCTACATTTGCTACTGCATCTTTATGTTATTAATTGTTTGTGGACATTTGTATGCGTGTATTTATTAGCAAATAAATTTATTTGTAGGATGTCTTATGTTGACGATAGTGACACATATGAGGAAGAGGTCGATGATTTTCCTAAAGACATTGATAGTGATTTGGAGCCGGTGGAAGACTATGATCCCTTTGAAACATCCTTAATGGTGGGAGCTCAATTTCAACAACTTGTATACATTTTCGAAAGTTCGTCGACCGCATTTCCCCCTTAAGAAGAACCCCCTACCGAGAATCTACCTACACGGGTTTGGACTAGGTAAATGAACTATTAGCTGGAAATCCTCGCCGCTTTAAAGATGCAATGGGCATAAATCAATGTCATTTTAGTATCCTTTGTGACGAAATAAAGAGGGCGGGATTCCACGAACAAACCAGACAACAAAAAATAGGCATTGAAGAAAGCGTAGCCATTTTCCTTCATACAATAAAAGGTCATCAAAGGCAACGACGTGCGGCTGAGTCATTCAGACACTCGAGGGAGACGATTAGTTGTCATTGTCACAAAGTCATCAATGCTCTATGTTATCTAGCCCCCGACTACATTCGTTCCCCAGACTTCAACCATGTTGCATCGTAAATAAGAAATAATCGTAACTTATATCCCTACTTCAAGGTAAATATATCACTTTATCTTTTAATGTGTCCTATACCGTATATTTTAACTAACTTACTGTATATTTGAAATTGTAATTTCTAATGTAAGGATTGCATTGGCGTCATTGACGACACTATTATACCAGCATGGGTGCCGGAAGGACAACAAGGTTCTTATAGATGTAAGAAAGTTTATTTGGCGCAAAATGTGATGTTGGCGTGTGATTTTGACTTGATGTTCATTTTCGTCGTAGCCGGCTGGGAAGGCAGCGCAAACGACGCACGTATTTTTAATCACACTATGTCCTACCCCAGATATGCTTTTCCCTTTCCACCACCCGGTATTTCCATCATCACAATATTCATATGCTATTATTAGCTTAATGAAATTATAATGTAATTTACCAACTCTTTTCTGTGCTCCCGTTAATTGAGGACATATGTTCATGCAGGTAAATTCTATGTGGTGGACTCTGGATATGCAAACATCCCAGGTTTCATGACACCATATCGTGGTGAAAGATATCATCTTCCTGAGTGGTTGGGGACTAATCAGTTGCCCGACAATGCTCGTGAGTTGTTCAACAGACAACATGCCATTGTCCGTAACGTCATAGAACGCAGCTTCGGTTTGCTAAAAAGAAGTTTCCCATCATAAAGGGGCTGATGCCAAACTACACAGTCTACTCCCAAACCGACATAGTAATAGCATGTTGTGTTCTACACAACTCTATTCGGATTCATGAACCGCTCGAAAACATGCCGCCTAAATTCAGGAACCTAGAATACGTACGACGACATGATCCTGATGATCGTACTACACCTTTTATGTCCAATAATAATAACTCGAACCCCAACGTTGGTGACCATTGTGTGTTGTGTGACACGATAGCGCAAGCCTTGTGGGCGAACCGAAGATAGAACGAACATCGTTTGTATTAATGTAACCCGAACACCCCAATGCTTGTATTAAAGAAACCCGAAATGATATTTGGGCCTACAATAGTATCGTTGTTTAATTTATGAATTTTGTATGTTGTTCTTATTATTCCACTTATATTTGTAGTTTTATTCCGCAAATAATAGTTGAAGTTCTAAGAATGGCCAGTGACTTGAGATATTACTTGTGTAACAAAAATTATGCATGACAACACTGGTTATATTAAAAAAAAAAACATAATATTCATACTAGTGTAATGTTCATGAACTACACGAGTAGTCAATATTATAGATTACCTAATAATATTTATTAAGTTAAATAACACTCTGTACACAACATTTGATTTACACAATTTTAAAAAGTAACCACATTAATAGTATTTTGTGCCCATTATTATATATTACACAAATTATACATACACACAATAGACTCTGTTTATCTTCACAATGTACACAATCGTAATGGAAAACAGAGGTGCACAATATTGATCATTTTTATTTCCATAACTTCTAATAAATTTTTTTGTCTTCTTCAGTAAATACCGAATGGTGTGTGTGCTTTGTCAGATCGGATTCCCGACAGGAATTTTCCTTTTCAGAGTGGAAAAAATTTTCGTGTGGGCAATGAACCCGGGCGACATTATCGAGACGTGAGTTGTCATGCGAATTCACTTTTTGGCTATAAAGTTCACACTAGTTGTTGGAAATTTGTCATCTTCCGAGTGTGGTTTATTTTGAATTTTTTTTTCTTTGTTTGTCATACTACTCATGCACATATTACAAGAGGTACACTGATTATTGGAAAGGAAATGGCATCCAATGGACTCAATTTCATTGGAAGACCTCACAACATGCAACGTGCCACCGTGAAACGTGAACTTGCTCCAAATTTCATTTCCACTGCAATAATATGAAAATAATCA
>BKCP01000336.1:1107101-1117415 GCA_008636005.1 Striga asiatica | reverse complement strand
CGCCATTGCAACCATTATGGCGAACAAATCACTGTACATGCAGGCAAAAAATGTGAAAAGGGGATGTATTTAATTAGGATTTTTAAGAACTTTTTAAGACTTTAGAAATCCTGATGTATTCAATTTAGATTTGTTAAGACTTTTTAAAACTTTTAAAAATCCTAGGGTATTCAATTGGGATTTTCAAAAGTCTTACAAAATCCTGAGGTATTTAATTTTTTTGACACTAGGATTTATTAAGACTTTTTAAGATTTAGTGGGATTTCTAAACAAAAAACCTTATATGAAATCCCACTTCAAATCTTACCTCCGAACTTGAGATTTCATAGAATTCTTCCAAAATCTGAAAATCCTAGAAAGTCTCAAATCTCGAAAAGTCTTAAAATGTCAATTAAATTCTGAATTGAATACCCCAGGATTGAATTGACATTTTAAGACTTTTCGAGATTTGAGACTTTCTAGGATTTTCAGATTTTGGAAGAATTCTATGAAATCTCAAGTCCGGAGGTAGGATTTTAAGTGGGATTTCATATAAGGTTTTTTGTTTAGAAATCCCACAAAATCTTAAAAATTCTTAATAAATCCTAGTGTCAAAAAAATTAAATACCTCAAGATTTTGTAAGACTTTTGAAAATCTCAATTGAATACCTCAGGATTTTTAAAAGTTTTAAAAAGTCTTAACAAATCTAAATTGAATACACCAGGATTTCTAAAGTCTTCAAAAGTCCTTAAAAATCCTAATTAAATACACTCCTAAGTAAAATCTCATCTAGTAAAAAACTAATATTAGCACTCCACTTTTCTAGTTAAAAACTAGTAAAATTGCACTACAGTGCATAAACAATCAAGCCTGCATCTAAATTTTCCCTCAATTTGAGAGCCCCTTTCTCCGTCTTTCACATATTTTTCTTCAGATCGCGATTCCCATTCGTCTATCATCAGAAAGCTCTCTCACTCAAAATCTCTGAAATTCATCTCCTAAAAATCACCCTTCCTCTTCAGATCATTCGCCGGCGGCCACCGTCTTCTCGAAAAATCAACCACTTTTTTCCGCCGGCGTCCTAGCTTCTGCCATCGACGAGGACTCGCGAGAACCCCTGCCGAACCCTCCTCGTCGCCATCGCAGGACGCACGCCGTTCGTCGCCGGGAAGCCGCGAGCTCCGGCCACCTAAGGACGCCTCTGCAAACAGCCGCCCGTCCCACAAATTCCCGTTCGCGACGAGCAGCACTTCAGCCCCGTTCTCGCGAACCTGTAACCCGTTCTCGCGAACCTGTAACCGGCTGACCGAGACCTCTTGTTCGAGCACCGAACCTTTGTTCGGAGAACCGCTGCTCAGCAGCCGTCGTTCGAGCCACCTCGGACAGAAACCGCGGGTCGAAGCAAGCCCCTGTTCGTGGCCGTCCGGCCGCCACAACCCCGATATTTCACCGAGCCGAGGCGAACGGACAGCCAGGGCCTCAGCCGAGGAGTACAATCACCTATAGCCGTCGCAAGCTTCAGCCACGAGCCGTACGTGGCAAGACCGCGCGCAATCAGCCGTGGTTCGTTGTGTTCGAGAGGTAATATTGGCCGAGCTTTATTACCTCATAGTGGTCGAGTTTTAATCGTTGTTCAGGTGCTAAGTTTCAGTTTCGAAAATTTGGAATTCATGCCTTAAGGTGGCAACAGGAAGATGTGATTGAGTTGTGTTGGGGCTTACTTGATTGAGTTGTGATTATGGCTGCTGATTTGTGTTCAGTTAGTGCAAAGGTGTTTTCATGATAATTTGTGCTCAATGTTCATTTATAAACATGATTAGATTATTAGAGTTTGAGCATGATTCATGAAATACATGTTGTTGCCTTGATATATTTGGAACTTGTTGTGCCTTGACCAGATGGTTGGTATGCTGCGATTTTGTATGCTTTTGAGAGATTATAGATTCTGTTCTAAGGCCTGAAGTAGTTTGAATTGGTTATGGTGCTAGTTTTGCCGTGAGTTTACCTACTATTGCTGGACCCCTTTTTGTATGGTTAGCATGTTGAAACTGTGAGTAAATTTCAGGTTTATATGTGTTCAATTGGTGGGTTAGAAAAGGGTGATTTTGAACTTGAGAAAGAAAAGAGAAAGCTTGATTTTTTAAAGTTTGGGCCCAATTTTAATTGAATGTGCCGAACCTCTGTTTGTGCAGTTATTATGATAAAAATATGTTGTTATAATATGAGTTCGGAGGTGCTAATATTCAGCCAAGTTCAGTTATGCATGCTTAGATTCTTGTTAGTTGTTTTAGAGAGAACTAAGTCATTTTTGGCCAAGTATGGTTTGGATGTTTTGAACTATCACTTTATTTGGCATGAGTTTATACTTTATTTATGAGTAAAAAACAGTTTCAGTAGAGTTAAAAGTTAGAAAATATATGTGCTTTATTTGCTTTTAACTTTCTTAATTACTTTAATTTCCTTGTTGCCTTATCTGCTTTAGGTGTTTAATTATCCTTGCTTTTTTTTTATTTAATTGTCCTTGCTTGTTTGCCTGTTCGCCCTTATTATTAAGATAAATATTTTAATTGTAGATTAAGAGGAGTCGAGTCCTCACCCTTGTTTGAATGTGCATTCACCATCCTCCTCTGCAGTAGTATCAGGTGGGAGTTGATTTAAATACCATGTATGTTAATTTCTATAAATGCTTGGCTTGATGATCTAGGTATGCATGTGAACCGGTAATCTATGAGGCCTAACTCTAGCCTTTAAAGAGCTTAGACCGTATGTACGGTACGTCTGCGGTTGCTCTCGTCGCCACGCGACGGCTTCCGTCCTTGGTGGCGGCTTGTTCCTATCTTTTTTCGGGATTAATAGGTTAGGTGTGATCACGTTTAGGGAGGGTAGACTAGTCGATTTGCATACATACTGCGACCATGATTTTAAGTCTTTATATTGATTATATTGCATGATTGTCGTAACATGTGTTGTTTGGCATGAGATATTTGTTTCAGGATGGTTGTACCTTGTTGTTTAAGTGTGGACTTAAACTGTTGTTATGTGAATTTTCAAGTAGCGCCCGATTTTTGAAAAATTTACTCTGATTTTCAGAGAAATAAAACGGTATTTTTCACTTTAAAAATAACGGGTCGTTACATCTTTACTGTTTATTATGACTTTGATTTTGTATGGTACTTTTGTGATGTGAGTATTCACCCTTGTTTTGGGACTTCCATTTGGTATTCTTGGTCTGAAGTGGGATGTAGTGGTGGCATGGTACATAATAATGAAAAATATATTGCCTGTTCAGTTGTTGATTCAGAGGAAAGAGGATTATAAATATGAAGTTTAATCCAGGATTAATGTGCATATCTTAGGATAAATTGAAGGGTTATAGTATATTATAATTGGATATGGTAATATTATATCTCATTGGATATGTAGATCTCTTGTTAGGCATAGATGCTGATGTTAGGCATAGAATTGCAGCCGGTTGGTTGAAATGGCGTCAGGCGTCGGACGTTCTCTGTGATAAGAGGGTGCCACAAAGGCTAAAAGGTAAGTTCTATAGGATGGCGATTCGCCTGGCGATGCTATACGTTGCTGAATGTTGGCCTACAAAAAGGCAACATGTCCAACAACTAAGTGTAGCAGAGATGCGTATGTTGCGTTGGTTCTGCGGGCACACAAGAAGGGATAGAATCCGGAATGAGGATATTCGAGATAGGGTCGGGGTGGCTCCAATTGAGGAGAAATTGGTTCAACATCGGCTGAGGTGGTTCGAACATGTCCAACGGAGGCCTCCTGATGCACTGGTGCGTAGGGGAGTTCTACAGCGGGTCGAGGATGTTAAGAGAGGTAGAGGTCGGCTTAAACTCACTTGGGAAGAGTCGGTTAAGAGAGACCTTAAAGATTGGAATATCTCCAAGGATTTAGCGGTGGATAGGAGCGCTTGGAGGCTCGCTATCAACGTGCCAGAACCGTGACTTTTGCTCCTTTCTCTCTCTCTCGTTTTTTTTTTTTTTCGATCTCTTCCTTTCGGTTCGAGTCTTTTTGTGTTTCTCTTGGGTTTCATCTCTAGCCTACCCCGACTTGCTTGGGACTAAAGGCTATGTTGTTGTTGTTGTTGTATATGTAGATCTCTTGTTTACGAAGTAGCTCTATATAAATTTATACAATTCATGTGTCCACTAACAAAACAACAACAAGAAGGGCTTTTTTTACTTATGATTTACTGATATATAGCTTTCCAACAAAATCAGTAGCTGGTTTGCATAATTGCCGTGTATATTTTGGCTTAGCAACACTATCTAGTTTCTATCTGATTTATTTCACCCTCAAGGATGATTTTCTGCATCATTTTAGTAATGTTGTAACAGATGGATTCATTTTCTGACATGATATTGGCAGTATTTTAGTTGCATTGTTATGTGGAAATGATATACGTTGTGGTGCTTTGCTGAAAAATTGTATTCTGAGTGTGTGTGTGTGGTGTCATTGGAATAAAGTGATTGATTTATGGATGTATTGCCTCTGAAGTTCATAATTATTAGTTCTTTTCTAGCCTCCGAAATTCTAACTTATCAAGTGCGCACGTGGCCTGATCAAGATCAATGGCGTCCCGATTGAGCTGATCCAGCCCTAGATCCTCCACTACAGGGTGTTCAAAATACTGCCCGATACATAGGGGCTTTAGGCTCAACCTCATGAGGGATAAATCCTAACCTAATTGTGCTTTTTTCCAACATCAATGGTGGAGAGTTCTTCGGCTCCACCGAGCACTGACAAGACAGTAATTGTTAGGGTTAAACGAAAAGGTTTTCAATTGGCTTTAAATGCTTTTTGTAAGTATTGGTGTTTGTGGTCAAAGTACTCGAGTCACTTCGCTTCAATATCTTAAGTATGTTCTTGTGGTCTGTTTTCCTGTTTCCTCATAAATATGCAATTCATTTGAGTCACAATAACATAAAGAAAATATGTACCAGAATGTGCTTATGCTGTTACTAATTTTTTTATGTTGATATATTATCTTTTGGATTGATGGTTAGTCGGTTACCTTGAGTTCTCTTATTGTTTATTTCTTGTTTAACAGCCAAAATTTGTCTGGCAAGTTGTGCTGAGAAAACTGAGGGAAAACGCAGTTTCAAGGCTATAAATGTAAGTCCTCTCATCCTCTGCTTGCTTATGCATGAGCCAACCGACTCCTATATAATGGACTTTCCACTGAACATTTTCCTAAAATGGACTCTTCAAGGAGTGACTTACCTAAAAGTCTGTTCCAACACATCATTACTTCCAACAGGCACTTTATTGATTTATTTGTTTTGATTTATTTTTCTTTTCATTTTGTCCGTTCTTCCTTTGGATTGGTGTATTGTTTTCATTCAGCTTGACTTTTGTACAACTTTGTATTGTTAACGATAATAGACCAAACTTGATCATTGCCTTTACAGCATCAACACCACCGTTAAAATAAATCATATTTGGTCCTTCGCTTATGGGAACTAATTATACTTGATGCTTAACTTTAGTGCTTCTATATGTTGCGATTATTTCTTTTTATTGAAAAAATATGTTGATCATTCTGTAATTATATTGTTGAGGTTAAGTTAAGACTTTGGTACTCAAGCAGATGTGCTTTTTATCTGTATAGCATTAAGTTGCTAACCTTTGATTTCTATTTTATGTGTGCAGAAACAAGATCAAAGATTGTTACAAGCAAAACAGAGTCAAGAGGTACTGTGCATATGAATTCTTCATGATTTATGGTTCATAAACTTTTCTTTTTTGGCTTTCCCTTCATGAAAATCCTATGTTGTTTTCATTAAATTATTTATAGTTTTCATATATGAGGTTTGTATAAATATTGGTATTGTCAAAGAACCTCTTACTCAAGGAAGCTCACAACAGAACATGAAGAAAAAAGACAGCCCTTTGAAAAATACACTGCAGCCCCCTAATGCATTATGTCTCGTGTACTACGAACTAAAACTAATGCTTTTGGACTAAACTTTTCATGTTGTGCATAACCTCATCATTTTACCTTTGCCAAGCATGTCGTTAAACCTTTACTG
Source organism: Striga asiatica (assembly GCA_008636005.1). Lineage (NCBI taxonomy): Eukaryota > Viridiplantae > Streptophyta > Magnoliopsida > Lamiales > Orobanchaceae > Striga > Striga asiatica. The sequence goes on along the minus strand of BKCP01000336.1, from coordinate 1,111,382 downwards.
GCAAAACTGAAATTATATGACATCTATCGATGATTATATGTTTCAAAATACTGGTTTACTGCATGGTTATGTATAATGTATTTCGTCGCCTTTTGCATGTTATTAGTACTAATGGAACATAATGTACTGTTGTAAGGAATCTCTTCAATTCTGGTGTTTGTCGTGCCAAAACAAAAATTGTTGTTCTAATGGCTTTTTAATACCCCCAGCAGTGATGTAGCTGAATGCAATAATCTGCTTGATTTCTGCTAGATACATTCAAGCTTTTGCTATATAAATCATGGACAGTGATAAGAAAAAGTCAATAACACATCATTACATGGGCTGGCCGTGCATGGCACAGCCGAAGGCTGCCTAGTATATAGATTCACGCAACACTCACACACATGCACTGCTTCTGAAATTCACACACACACACACGTACACACGACAAATTTTCACCCCTTACTTTCTTTTATCTCTTCATCGCACAGTGACAATCCATGCCCCCAAAATTCCCAAATTTCTCGAATATTTCCGCTTGGCCAGACGGATACAATCGACTTGCGACTGAAACGGCTTAAGGGGAAACACCGTCTACTAGCGGCAGCCGGCAAAAAGACGGCCACCGAATCAAGGTTTGGGTTCTAAGGACGATTTAACAGGATCTATTTTTTTTTTTGTTCGTGATTCAGGTGATTGACGTTGAATTTGGGTAAGGTACTTTCGAATCAATTACATGTACTGAAAGGGAAAAAAATAAAAACAATAGACTAACAGGAAATTGTAAAAAGAAGAGAGTCTCAGGTATTTGTTCTTTGCCTTGGCTTGACAAGAGCTTGATGAAAATTGTTGTTTGTGTGAGATTTGCTTTACTCACATTTGATAGGAATTGAGAGGAAAATGAATTTGGGAGGAGATGTATATCTGATCTTGTAACTGAGAGAGTAGCTTTGCGTTTTGGGGTTTTGAAATAGGAAATGTCGAGCAGTTACTTGAGATAATGAAAGGAGAAACCGTTGCATGAATTTAACGAGAAATAATTTTCAGATTTTATTTTTATTTTAATTTGCTATTATTGTTTTTAAATTCTTGTATGTTACACGTTCTGATGCTTTTATTAAAAAAAAAAAATCATGCTCTTTTATAAATCATTTGAGCTCGCTATGACATTTTGGAAAAATGTTTTCGAAAATAATGCATTCCGTACCTCTCCCCACTGAGCCCTTTGGCTCAATCCATGTTTTCAACTATTTCAGATGTGCAACAGGAAGGGCGGATCATGACTAGCTCTTCTGTGTCGACTTAGTATTTCTAGCCTGGCTAAATCCAGTTTGAGTTTGTATTTTTAGTTATAAACTTCTGCGGTAGTTCCTTGGTTCTTTAAAGTTTAGCTTGTTCTGTTGAACTTGTGTCATATTATTTTTCGTTAACCTGTTCGGGGTGTCAAAATAGGTTGTTGCTGTTGCATTAGCATACCAGCTGATTAGATACTTATATTTCATTTCATTGATGGTACTGTTAGGAAATATTTTGCTGTCGACCTAAAGGTTCCGGACAAATACTTGGATCAAATTGAAACATGAAATTCTTCAAGTTATGCTGCTTGTGCTTTCCGATCATGATAATCAGTGTAGTCTGGGGGCCAATGTTCAGCCATGGAAATATGTAAGTGAATTGTGAACACTTGATAATTGGGAATGCAGCATTGTACTAGCTTTGTTCTTTGTTTATTTGGTTTTGAGTTTTAAATTGTTGTTGTGATGACATAAACTGCAATATGATATGTTGACGTGACATTTGAAGTGTTCATCATCCTCATCAATTTTTACTTTTCATTAGGCTAAACCAAAACACCGACAATATATATACTCACTTGGAACATGGTCATTTTTTTTATGATGAGAGAACTGTTAAGATATCATAGTTGATGAGGATGGGTAATCAATTTTTATTTTTTTTCTATTTTTTAGATTCAATAGGTCCTAGTTAAGTAGGGTATGTTTACTATTACTTTATTTATTTGTTCACTTTCTCATTTCATTTCATCATTTTTGAGTTTTTCTATATAACACAGCGTACGCACACATGCGTGCGTGCACACACCCACACACACACATACATAATTACTATATTTAAGTAAAGTATCGCATATTATTTGGATTTTGCAAACATCTTTGTAGTGGTCAATGTTTTGAGATTATGGTTTCCTTTGCATATTTATACCTTCTGAAATCTGGCAGGGTAAGTGAAAATGTTTTACATAAAGTCCTACATGTTGGTGAGGAGCTGTTCAAAGAAACATTGATTTTACAAAATGGTGCTTGCCTCTACGAATTGCGAGGATTGAGACCCCGTACGTGGTATGAAGTCAAGATATCATATCCTGCTTCCGTATGTATTTATTTATTTTTGTTTACCTTCTAACGTACCACAAAAAAAAAAAAAAAAAATGATAATGAGTTTTATGAATTGACACAGATACCTGCTAGTTTCTCTTTGCAACTAAGCAGAGGTACTTCTGACCTAGGTCTGAATCGAGGAAGAAAATTGCTCAACACTGAAAAATTGATTTTTAAGACCGACGAAATTCCGTCATTGGTTGAACAGGTAATGTATTTTGTCATGTTTGTAAAATCTCCTCCCCTGTTTTCTTCTAAGTAGAAGGCCATTTTTTTTTACTGAAATTTTGGCTCCAGGGCAGAATGTATGTTCTATTGAATGTTGAACCAGAAGGGGTTGTCGCAATACCCGGGAAACAGGAAAGGGATTATATCACGTTCAATATAGGTAGGGAAATCTTCTTTTCCTACTTTATATATAACCATGCCTTCGAAATTTCCCCAAGTTGTGTGCACGTGAAAAATGCTTTGTGAGATAATTTTTAAGGACTACCTTCTTTATCTCTCATTTTCTCTTTTGTATTTTGCATCATTTTTCAGAAAAAAAAAAAAAGAAACTTGTGGAGCTCTCTTAGGCCATTGAATTATAAAACCATGTTCATCTACGAAGTTTTTGGATTATAAAACCATGTTCCTTGGCATGCTTTCCACCTTGAATGAATTTTTTGTAGAATTGTGTTTGTTTAGAATATTATGATACTGTTTACACTGACAAGATTGGGTTTTTATTTATGGCAGTTTGTGATGAATTGTTGTTGGGCATTCCCCACAAGGCTTGGTTTGTTGTGGCTTTGGTATTGGTTTGTTTGGTGTTCGCATTTGTCGTTCCATCTTTTCTTCCCCCGTTTTTGCTGCCAGAAAAGGGAAACCGACCATTATGTGCTCCTGCTGTTACGAAGGATTCGTAAAACAATTTCTTTTGGTCACATTTTCGTAGCTTACTCTGGCTGAATATTGTAGTTTTTATTTGTGAAAAGGAACATTTTATTTATAATGCTGTAGGAATGTCTCCATTTATTTATAATAATAATAATAAAATAGTTTAATTATTTAATTAACTCGATTAATCAAACGAATAATTTAATTATATTTAGGTCAATTTTAGTTTGGATTTGTGTTGATGTCAAAAATCGACCATCAACCCGTCGAATATGAGTTGGATTTTTTGTATGAAAAATGAGGAACGAGATGATTGAAATGGGTGCTCTCTTGTATTCTTTGGAAGAGTATTAATTGGATGTTGAATGGTATTAATTGGAAATAATGTATTTCCAACACAAATTTCATCATTACTATTATTTAATCATGATTTCATAATTTCATTAATGTATTTCCAACACAAATTTCATCATTACTATTATTTAATCATGATTTCAATTAATACCACTCAACATTTCAGTGTTCAACACATTTTATATGATTGATCATAGAATATACCCATCTTTTATTAAATTAATGATAAAAATCGCATATAATAAATATAAATACAATATAAAAAAGACAATATATTTAACATCACCTGCGTGTATCTTCCTAGTTAATCCAAAAAAGAAAGATCTTGATGCTTTAACAGCATTATGAAGTTTAAACATTTTTCTTATACAACCCGATATAACATGAGCAAAGCATGCCCTTAATTGCTCGAAAAATGTTCTCACGCATAAAATACTCAACTCACTATTAGCGAGATGAACAATCCCATCAAAGGAGAACAAACTTGTACTTAATGTTCTTCTTCCCAACCAAGTTCCAATAATTAGTTTCCTTGATATAAATTATAAAGACAAAAGTTCATGCCCGAACCAAAATTATGAGTTTGTGACTCATCAACAAATAAATTATCTGCTCCTCACCAGAATGAAAACTGATTCAGAAAAATGATGCTAAACTAAAATGACCC